>PQWD01001281.1:29697-184362 GCA_019425675.1 Leucinodes orbonalis
ATAAATGGCACAAGGAGAAGAACATCACCCAAAAAAGGTTCCGACCGCTTTAAACTCAGGCGCTTCAGCCTACTGATTATTGTTATATTTATGACATAATAGATTGGTGTAGATTGTTGCCTTTCGATCTGCAGGGTGCAGATTCAACTTTTTTTACTTTGGAAGTGTCTATCGCGGAAATTATTCAATTTATAAAAAAAATATATTAGAAACCTCGATATCATTTTTAATAGCTACACATTCACAATAGAACTAATAGCGATTCGCAGAATACAGATATGTACTTACAAAGTTTAAATAGTGTAGTGCTTATAGTGTCCGAGAAAAGTGTGTGACATACAGGCGGATGAACAGACAGACAGCTTTGGCGAATCTATAAGGGTTCTGTTTTTTGCTATTTGGCTACGGAACCCTGAAAAGCTAATCAAATGGTAGGCTTTGCGGTTTTTGAACTCGTTGGGTTTATGTACGTTACTGAGCCGAAATTGCTCCCTATTCATTGATGTAAGGACGCCTATAACGTTCACTAGAGCACCAGGCCTCTACTAGTCACGATTAGTAATATAACTACTAAAACATAGCTTTGCTGAGGTAAGGAACCCGCGATTTAGTGCATACATTTAAAAATGCTACTTAAGACTATATAATTTTTTATTTTTATTTAATTTACACCACATAAATATTATTCTTATTATTAGTTCTGTGAACACGGAAGATTTTTGTTTGTTAAAATTAGTTAGAAGAATTAGTAACTAATTAGTAAAGAAAAATTTAAACAATACTTAAGCATTGAATAAGTTTAAAATAACTCTTCAGTCTAGCTCATCACCACTATCATCATAATTCTCACACATGAATTTAACAACATTATTTAAATATTCATGAACAAAGAAGTATTTTTTGTTGTAATTAAACAAAAGACATAAATTTTAATTTGTTACATAAACAACAAGATTTGACAAAATTATGAATTATTTGAAAATGTTTACTAAGATCGCTGTTACCTTCCTGAAAAATTGAAACTCACCTGATCGTTTCCAATCAGGTAAAAACGGGAAAATCAATAACACACACAGAATGACTGCACTTCACCCTCTTCTAACATTTAAAACACCATCTTTTAGTATTGTAAACATATTCCTTTGTTTTCTTTTCATAGTAAAAACATACAATTGGAATACGAGCAAATTCCTTGTATTTCCACACGAAAACAAGGCACTTTGTGATGGGTACACAAAATCGGTACTCAAGTATTCTTTTCTCTTTCTAAATCATTGATTAGAAAGAAACAGTGCAAGGATTGTAGAGTGCGGAATAAGACATTGGTTTTGGTTTTAAACAAACAAAATGAACTTGATATACTTCACATTAAAGTTTATATTTAAAAATTTAGCTAAGCTTGTGCCAAAAATCAAAATTCAACAAAAATCGTGTGCTGCCATACTTAGCGTAAGAAATTTGTACATACAAACCTCAATCGTACAATGCTATTCAACTCCGCTCTGATTGAGTCATTCACAGGAGGTATTGGAGTGGATGCAGTATTATCGAGTATTGTTCTAGACAGACCATAATATAAACTGATACTTGTGCCTGCTTAGTCGGCTAATCCTTTGTAACTTCTATGTTTTTAGGCTGCATTTAAGGTTTCAAAGTTGTGCGCAATCATTATGTGTATTGGTCATATATTGTAAGGCCCGTATTCGTTTAGTAGAGGGAGAAAGGGATAGCACTCTATACGATTAATAGCACCGTCCCTTTCTAACTCAATTTAAGTAAAGATCACCGTTGAGTCTCATTCTAGAATACGGGCCTAAGTGTTTAGATTTGGCGTGTACTTTCATTATGCGTACTGCAAATGAATGGAATGATCTGCCTGCGTTTGTTTCCGGCCACATGAATAGAATAGAATTCATTTATTTGCTCGAATGTAAGTATTATGCAACCCTGTGGTATTCAAAAAACGAGTGAATAGGCTTTTTCTGGGCAAGCTCGCTCCATCTTTGAGCACGTCTCTATCTCTAGGATAGTCTCAAGAGTAAGCCCATCAGAAATAAAAAAAACTAGACGATCCATTTGGTATAATGGTTAAGATGTCGGCTACTACACTTAGGGTTCCGCGTTCGATATCCGACCAGTACAAACATTTGTGTGCGTGAACATGTCTGTTTGTATTGGTCTGGGTGTTTCTATTAACAGTCTACCACCTAGTCGTCATTTTATACCATTTGTTGGTATGATAAACCCATTCCAGTGACTATATGTAAGTCATCGACACGCAAGCATACGAAGTGGTCGTCGAGGTCAGAGCGAGCCCCATAACCGCCGCCACCTGACGCGGCACCTCATTACTGCTAACGACGCGGCTCGTCGCAGCCCTGGAGTGCGATACGATTTTTTAACAAATTCCCAAACTACGAGTAGTAGTACTGTTTTTTCAAACTCATTTCAATTTCAATTTAGGTTATTCATCAAAATGTAACAGTAAATAAATAAATAAATGTTCACGGACACACACAGCGCCATCTAGCCCCAAGTAAAGTGTGAAGCCTGTATTAAATAAAATAAATAAAAAATAAATAAAGCTCACGCCTTGTTCCCAGAAGGGTAGGCAGAGATGATGAAACGCCACTTTGCACGGTCCTGACATACTTCCCTAGCTTCAATCACATCCATCAATCTTTTCATACAAGCTCTTTTATTCCTCTTACTTGGGACCCCAGCCTTGACCAATTTGGTCAAGGTAAGTCCTTCTGGGTCGTCCCCTGCTCGTGTATCCTTCCACATTCGCACAATGCACCTGCCTGTATTATGGGTACTTAACAACGGATAAACATACATATATACATTTTTTTTTGTACATAATAATAGAAAACACCCAGACCATTACAAATAGACATGTTCATGCACACAAATATTTGTATTGCCCGGGGATCGAACCCGGAACCCTTGGTGTTATTATACTTGAAATACCTTTTTTCACAACTCAAAATAATCTTAATTTACGTAATTGTTGCGCTGGCGTTGACGGGCGTCAGCTGAGTGCTGGAGCTAGGGGTGTGAATAATCTCCGGGCGAGGTTCTTCTGTCAGACGAAATTGGCTAACGCTAAACAGGACAACAAGCGAAGGTTATCACTGGTCACATATAATACGCGAACATTGAGAATGGATGACGAGCTGGAAAAGGAACTAAAAAAGTTGCACTGGAATATAATTGGGCTATCTGAAGTCCGTAGACAGGGGGAGGACACCGTTACCCTGAAATCCGGCAACTTGTTATACTACCGGGAGGGCGAACATCAGTCCGTTGGTGGTGTTGGGTTTATCATCCACAACTCCTTTGTCAATAGTATAATCCCCATCACAAGTGTATCTAGCAGGGTAACGTACCTTATACTCAGAGTATCTAAAAGATACTCGTTAAAGGTCATACAGGTTTACGCACCGACATCTGCAAGCCCAGATGATGAAGTGGATGCTATGGATGAGGACATTAGTAGGGCCATACATACACCTAAGATAATATACTATCGTAATGGGAGATTTTAATGCAAAGTTGGGTAAGCGAAGCGAGGGCGAGTTGAAGGTGGTGCAAAGGGCCAAAGGCTGGCTGAGTTTCTGGAGAAAGAGGGACTCTACATGATGAACTCTTTCTTCAAGAAGCCGTCATAGGAAATAGACCTGGATTAGTCCCGACGGTTCCACGAAAAATGAGATCGACTTTATATTGACGACAAAAAAACGAATTCAATGATGTCTCCGTGATTCACAAAGTTAAAACTGGCAGTGATCACCGAATGGTTAGAGGCACATTGAATATTAACATCAGCAAGGAGAGGTCTCGTTTAATTCCAATAAATTTGCAAAGATAATGAAATGGCAGCTAGATCTCCTTTTAGTCTCTAAAATAGTTATTATTTTCAGTATTGGATATAACATTACTCACTGTGGCTCCCGATTGAAAAGGCTGACGCGGGCACATCTGATTGCTACAAATTACACGAGCGTGATTTTTGCTTTTGTTCTCCCCTGATAATGGACCGACGCTTCATATTTTTAAATTATAAAGAACAATGCTGTCATAGATATCAAAATTTGTGCTATAAACATAAAAAACTTATTAGATATACAGACAACTCATCCAATAGTTCTAAAATGCACTAGGTGTTAGACTCGCTACTGAAACCACAGCAGTACCAGATATCGTCCCATGAAATACAAGTGTTTTGCACTTCTGTGTTTCGGGGTGAGGGCACTGTGTTACTAACTGCAGACCAGTGGTACCGTTCGATAGTCCTGCCTATCCCACCTATCGATAGTTGGGCAAAAGCAATAATATCGATCGGCCTATGGATTCTATCGATATAGACTTTCAAAGTCAACAATTAATAAATAACTATCGATAATTTCACCCACACCATCTAGATACTTGGTGGTCTTCGACGGTTCGTTTTGGTCGACATTTTTTGCCACGTACTATCAACTTATGGAATCAGTTTAATAGAAACGTTTCCGGAACGATATGATATGGCGACTTTCAAAAAGAGAGCGTATTCTTATATAAAGGGCCGGCAACGCATCCCTGCGACCTCAGCTGTTGCAAATGTCCATGGGCGGCGGTGACACTTTCCATCAGGTGAACCGCATGCTCGTATGCCTCCCTATTTAAAAAAAACACTGCTTCAGATTAGAAATTATTTTTATTTACTTTCGAAGCATTATTGTTATTCACAATGTTAAGAAGAATGAAAAGTTTTCATTAGCTATAGATATAAATAGCTAGAAATGCCGTTTCAAATATGAGAAAACAATTTCATTAAAGAGCAATAACGTATAAAACTGAGTCGTGCCAATAACATAGGTAATGTATGTTTAAGTCTGCTTATATTAATAAATCTGAATAACTTGACTGACTTGAGCGAAGGAATGATGTAATTCATCCATACCACTGTCCTTCGCAGAACAACGTCCGAGAAATCCTTGCAACGGTTTCCCGAACACCAACGGTGATTGCGCAGTCTCGCATAATTAATTTCGTTCCCGTAAAAGCACCCGCCTAAAACCACCGTTATTATTAATGAACTCGTACTGAATTTGGCTTGGCAGCCAAACGGAGTGGGAACGCGTTTAATTAATATAATTGTCTTTGGGAGAAGCACCTCAATTTGTTAATCCGATTGCCTCAGTAATCGACGGTGCCGTTAGTCGTTAGTCGTAATGGATGTCACATCCATTGATGTCTCAAGCTCTTTGGATTTGCTATGGAAGTTATTTAAGTCTGGTTAGGTAGACCAGAGACAGAATGCGTCTCTCTTTCTTCAACCTATCGCAGTCCATTGCTGGATATAGATCCCCCCATTTAGCGCTAGGTATCGAGACAGGAGCAAGGTTCTCCGCCTTTCTCATCCAGTCGCCACCAGCGTCCTTCGCTACGCTTACCAAGACGCAGTCTCCACTCCAGATCTCGTCTGCTCCAACGGCCATCAATTTTGCGACATAAATGACCAGCCAATTTTTACTTGAACTTGCTAATCCGGCGAGCTATGTCGACAACTTTAGTTCTCTTACGGATGAAATCATTTTTGATCTTATCCCTAAGAGCGACGAAATGCGTAATCCTTTAAAGCATCTACATCTAAAGTATAACATGAAAATAACTGAATTTTGGATTCAAGTTTTGCCACAGGCCACAGGACAGTGCCAAAGTGTAATGAATACTAAGCATTTGGCAATAGCAAAGAGCAAAGTCACGGTTTTATAGAAAGCCTATGTCCATGTTAGTAAATCAAAAAACACGCAAAATTATACCAATAACTGCAAAAAAAACCTAATCCTGAACTGCGTTGGTCACTCTAGAGCCTAGACGACAGATGTAAGATCACTTATTCCCAGTAATTCTTCTGGCTACACTAAAGAAAGCTATTTATAAACACATAAGTGCCATGATAACACTGTTATTTAACAGAATGAAACCTAACACTGCGTGGCACCCCTAACTAGACAATTTAGCATCAAACCTAGTAGAACATTGTAATTTCTATAATAATATCCCGCCTTACACCAGTTAAAATACATATTCAAATTTCCACCGACAAAGACGTCCACCAAATTACCGCACCCCCAAATTACGACATCCCCTTGATTGAGAGACCATCAATTCGGACCAACAAAAAAGGCGCCGATTCACTCACCTGAAAAAGATATAGTGCCCGGAAAATATTAAATTACAAGGGCCTCGATTCCGATAAATTTTAAATGTGCCAATAGGAACGTTAGGGTGTCTCTATATTAAAATTTCGCATTCATTTATGTTTCATGGTAAGTTTAGTGGGTGTTTGTTACCATTGGACAATTCATTCATCGTACTTGGTACTATATAATTACCATTTTAAACTATTAATATTATAATTGTACCGAAATACAAAATTTGCAGTTGGATTGTTAAGTGTAGGACATGGTGTCATAATGACAAGGAAATTAGAGGAATCGAGGAGCAGGTTGGAAACCGACACGAGCGTTAATCTTCCCGCTGCGCGAGTGGCCTCCCCAACCCCATAAAAATGGCATTAACCCCATTTCATCTTGAGGTGTATTCATGGTTTGGATTAGATAAAGCGACAACCGATGAACCGATCGCCGTTACGACGACTGGGGCTCGTTTTTCTGTTCATTTTGAGCGCATTTTGCAAGTTTCTTTGGTTTGGTTTCTTGTTCAATTTCGATAAAGGAGCAATGTATCATCATCATCAGCTCATTAAACGTCCCCACCGAGGGGCACGAGCCTCCCCGTATAGGGTGATTAGGCCTTAGTCGTCCACGCGGGCCCAGTGCGGATTGGACGACTTCACAAAACCTTCAATCTTTCGCAGGCGTGCATGAAGGTTTCCTCACGATGTTTTCCTTCACCGTAAGAGCGTCGGATAACGTACATATATTTTTCGAAAATTCGAAAATACGTGTCGGGATTTGAACCTCAGCCCTCCCGGTAGGAAGGCGACAGTCCGCACCACTGAGCCACCGACGCTCAATGTATATTAGGCATTTAAACTCTTTTTTATCATAAATACAATACGGTAGGAAATTATTCGAAATTCAAAAATGTATTGCTATCTAAATAAATAAAAAATACTTTACCTCAATGTCCTGAGGACATAACCCAATAATTTCTGAGGACAATTATTGTCCTCTAAAACTGGGAAATTATTGGGTACAATGACAAATTTTCATGACTTATATTAAGTATTACTTAAGTATTATCCATGTGGTCATTTATCACTGGATTAATACCACAGATTTCCAATACAAGAAATGGGGCGTGCCGCGTTTAAAGTGCGACAAATGTAAGCTCAACGAGCATACACTGGCTGCCAGTTTATGTGCTCTGTGAGACGAATCAAGACGCACGAATATTAGAAGAAATTACCGTTTTTTTCCAAAATACCATCCTGTGCAATTGTAACATGCCATCATCGCAATGAATCAGTAAATTTACCAAGTAATAGAATAACTTTTCACAGGTAAGAACCGAAAAAAATTGCGCCACTGGAACTGCCTATAAACTTGACGGCTCGTCCAGTCTAATGGTATATTCGGATGTCTGTGGTTAATACTAATAGTATTACTCTTATGAAAATAATTTAAAAAATCAATGCCCGTCTATCGATCGAGTCTTACAACTTAAAACTAATTAGCCTGTCTATGTGGTTGCTTAGGTAACTAAATTTATTGTGCTTAAAAGTTCCTTAGACTCAGTAACGACATAGCAACTATCTGTAAAGTACCGTACAATATACAGAATATAAACATAAATTTATTCAACCCGCTCACACACCAGGATGTAATTAGAAAAGTGCCTCATGTTTGAAATATAAGATGGAATGTGTAACTTTAATTAAAGCACTTCAAACGGTTGTTAACTCTTGATGAGCTCAGCTTCGGATTCCACATTAACGCAGGAATTTGTATTCTGCGGAACGCGTTTACTCTGCAAACACGTATTCTTAGATCGTCAAGTCGTCAAGAATCGTGTTTCGTGCAAGTTATTCTTATATTCTTTAAGATTCCTCTTCTTGAACAGTGAAAGATTCATATGAAATACAATTAATGTTTGGCGATCTAAAAGTATTTTTATAAGATTTATTTTCTTTGTCTATTTATGGCAGTCCACTGTTGGACATAACCCCTTTCCTTACCGATAGTGTGGTGTTTTCCATAATCTACAAAACTAGGTGGCAGACTCGATACTTAATCGTCTACTTAAGTACCACCGTAGTGCCAGATGACTTCCCGTGAAATACCAGTATTTTGCACTTCTGTATTTCGGGGTGAGGGCGCATTAGCAAGTGAAATTACCTTTATAAGAGACCTAACATCTGTTGGCTCGGGTGTTGGGCGCGGTGCGCGATGGAGAAAAATAACTGAAGTATCTATCAGTTGTTGGTCTCCCTCAATGCCCCTCTGTCATGGTCAGGCGTATCACTTACTATTAGGTGAGCATCTTGACCGTCCTGTAGACTTGGTAACAAAAAAAAGATTAGCAAGGGGGTTGCAGATATCAGTTCCTATGGAAATTACATTGATGAAGTGGTCACTACCATACATTCTTTGATGAAGTTTTGTCAACATAACTGCCACTTAAGAGAAGAGTAGGTATTGTTATCGTCCGTAAACCATTGCACGATACATATTTATTTTAATTAAGATAATTTGAGTTTGAAATTAAAAGAACATAATAGGGTCTTATTGACTTGTTTAGTAAATGGTGCTGCTGTGAAATAGTATTTTATCTATGTAATTTGTTACCAAATATTGGTATACATTGTTTTTTACCCTAAAAAATGAAAATGAAAAAGTTGAGTCACGATTACGTAAAACAGACGGAACGTTAAGAGTTGCTAAAGCCTTTTTGGGCGAGTCATGCAAAACACAAAACAACCACTCCATCTTATCATTCCCATCTCCATAATCGGCTGTGTGTAAAAACTCGGCAGGTTTACCGTAACTCGCGGCCCACTTTGCAATTCTACGATGGCATTAGGGAACTCTGATGCACTGTTTTGCCTTTTCACGGTTCCGTAGATTGTTTTAAACGGTTCCATTTGCATTTTCGCACACCTAGTTACTGACTACGTGGTGAAATGATCTGAACGATCTGGAGGTCATGGGTTCGATACAAATGCAGAATACTGGTAGAAAACGCTTTGTCTTTTTCAGTTTGGTTAGAACATTGCAGATTTACGAATCAGAATCACGGTCAAGAATCACCTATTTAACTGTAAAGAAAGATGATTTCGAGCTTAAGGAAGCACGTGAAGCGGTTCTGTGTTGACTACTACCTTAGGGCAGTAGCCGTTGAGACCCATTCGTATTTGGCCTCGATATTTTACAGTCTTATCTTCCCATACCTATGCTGTGCGGGAAGGCCTTTGCCCTGCAGTGGGGCGATATAGGCTGACGATGTAGAAGAAGGACTGTAATATTTGGCGCAGAATGGACTTATGTCAAACAGTAGACTGCGATAGGTTGATGAGGGAGATGATGATATCACAAGTATTTGATTATCTCTCTTCAACCTATACACCACTGCTGACCATAGGTTTTCTCCATTTTACGCCAGATATCCCGGTCCTCCGCTTTTCTCATCCAGCCTCCACCAGCGACCTTTCGCAAGTCATCAGTCCATCGGTCCGGCCCGTATGATTATACACGAAACAAAAATGGAAACCCCATGAAAACTTTAAATTCATCACTCAACACGTCTATGAAATTGGCTCAATTTTAACTAGCTGCCTAAAATGTTAGTTAAACTTCAGTATCGCGCGCGCCGGCGAGTAATTTTTAATCAAACTGCGACAAAACTAATTTTAAAACCATGTCGGCCCAGTTCATTGGGCAAACGGCAAACGCCGTATGGGAACTGACGGGAATGATATTGACGAGCTCGTTTCAAGTGCCCCAGTTTCACTTATTGGGTACGACTGGGAAAACATTTTTACCCATATGCATGTGCGTGTTTGTCTGTGTGTGCGCACGTACTACATATTTTATATAATTTAACGAATATTCAAATAATAACATTTATAATAATAAAACTAATATTTAAATATTATCTGTTTGAATATGGATAAGATTGACAGTTTAGGACAATGATATTCTGTATATACCTATAGGTAGATACGCCACCTCTGCCTCAAAAACGAACCGCCAAAGAGAATACAGTTGTAGGCTCATTGTTTAGGTAAATGTACGCTCATTTTCGGAACACTTTGTTCAGTTGTTATGTGAACATATCACGATTCTATACTTTTTACATCATTGGTATAGGATCGATCGGACAAGGCATGTAGCGCGTAGATAGTTGATGGAACGGAAAGGTTCTCGGATGGCGTCCACGTAACGGTAAAAGAAGCCTAGGCCTAGAAGTAAGCTATTGGTATAATGGAGAGATATTACTGGATAATGTGACTTTGCATTTTAATTGTGGTTTATTTTAACATTTCAAAAGAACATATTTGTGCGACTACTTCAAAAAAAGTACTAGCACCGTTCCCTGTTGCATGAAAGACCTCTACAAACGCGGATGCTTTTCTTAAAACTCTCAGCGGTCTTCAAGATGAGAGCGTATTTCCATCCAAAAGGAGGCCTTTACGCATCATGCCATGCCAAGCCCATATTAAATTAAAAAATATCATCGCAAATATTCCAAATTCTGACCTAATCCAACATGCAATACAATCATCGAGAATTCCCCGGGTATCAGAGCTCAAAGTAAACACCAAACCAATACACAAGGGATGTTGCTTTGTGCTTATTGGAGGGAAAGCATTCCTCACCTCGGCTTGACCCTCCCTTGAGGTAATCTATGTAATAACTGGCTCCTGGTTCGCCGCACACATTAATCGGTTCTGATAAAGTACGTGATTTTCCACGCTTTGTTAGTAGAACTATTGTGTGGTAAATGATTTCGCCATAAGTGTCAGGTATGAAACAAATTTAGTGGGTTTTCAGGGCCTCAGGTAAGTTCACTTGCTCAAAGAAATAAAACCGACGAGTATTTGGTGTTGCCGTTGAGAGGTCGACTGCAACATCAAGGGTTCGATCCCTGGGTAGTACAAACATTTATGTGCATGAACATGTCTGTTTGTAATGGTCTAGGTGTCTTCTATGTACAATATGTATGTATTTACAAAAAAAAAATGAAAATAAGTACGTTGTGATAATTAATTGCGTGTGATAAAAAAAGAAAATTACACACCCATTCGTGCCAAAGCATGATACTCCCTCGCTTAAACCACGAAATAAAGTGACGTGAACGCAAGTTGTCGCTGGCACCGCGTCACATCAAACATGGAGCGTGTGACACCGACAGTGACACTCTGTCGGAATTCCTGAAATACTTTTGGGCTGTTACAGTTTGAAATGCTATTTTCTCTTTTATATAGGAAGTAGGGCGTCGCATATTTATCCGCGAAGTTACCGATTCCGTGGGAATGTGGAAAAATATATAGCCTATGTGTCATTCTAATATGTTAGCTGTTCAATCGAAAATAAGTAACAAACGAACTCGTAAAATTTTCCTTATAGGATATCTTGAAAATCTTAAATAAAATACTGTAGAGTTATCATCTTCGATCATCAGTTTCAATGATCATGCAGATTTTAAAAAATATTTTTATTGTGTTTTTAAATCTATAAGTTGCTTGTATGTCAAACAAATATTTTGACTACGACATTTTAAAGGCTAAAATAAAAAACACCTAACCATAAACGTTATTTCTCTCCTAGAACACTGTGCTCGAAAATAATTTCAAATTGCTTTCGAGCTGATACGCGCATAGTTAGGATATTATACAATACTGGATTGTTTCTAAATAATTATCTCCTAATTAGGAGTAAATAAGTGTTAATGAGGCGAACAAACTGTTTTTAAAGTTACTTATTGGTCCTGTATCAAATATTAAAAGAATGAAAGAAATTTTGTTGCATTCGAAATCAAGGTAACAAAAAATCAGATTTTATTGTTTAAAGTGTTTGTGTAGTTCCTGCTTGTTTATATCTATTTAGGTGTTTGTAAATTTTAAAATTTATGATAACTTAATTTTTTCACATTCTAAAGCGTTCAACTATTCTTGAACGGGAGAGAAAAACTGTTTGATAGGTAATCTTTATTCATCATCATCAGCTCATTAAACGTCCCCACAGAGGGGCACGAGCCTACCCGTATAGGGTGATTAGGCCTTAGTCGTCCACGCGGGCCCAGTGCGGGTTGGACGACTTCACACACAACCTTCGAATCTCTTCGCAGGTGTGCATGAACGTTTCCTCACGATGTTTTCCTTCACCGTAAGAGCAATATTAATCTTAATAATCTTTATTATTATTATCACTGAATTTATTTAATTCCATATCTTTAAATTTATCTGGTACCGAATTTATTATTTATCCAAATATCAACCATGAAAGTATAATTTGAAACCATAGTTAATCTTACTGTCGGCTTACTATTGGCTTAGTTTCATGTATAAACTAAACACCGACCAATGCACATGATTAAGTCTGGTTAACATGGTAATGTTTTAAGGACAGACGCTGAAATTCAAATTACTTTCTAAACTGCTTACTAATAATTATTAATTAATTAAATTATACATTATACACGGCTTAAAACATAGACAAGACATAATTTAATTGACTCCAAAATAAATCAAATCGCGCTCAAGATTCATGAATCATTTGGAACCAAAGTTTGTGGAATTAATCCCTTTCTAGTACTAGACGATGAAATTGCTGAATCTCCTTGAAATCAGGAAAAGTTAGATTTATTGCGAAATGTGTTTTAATAAGCAATCTACTCGACTTTGAAGTTGCGGAGGGTCGTTGGACTTAGTAACAAATTGGGTTTGTGTAGTGCGCTCCATAAATCATTGAAATTGGTACGAACCTGTGCTTGCAGGGTTCGAAGATGAAATGGCTCATTTGCTCAAGACAATGACCGAAATATTACGAAATACCCCTTGTAAAGATAAGGCTAAAACAGCTGTAACAGAGCTGTTTATGACAAAATATAAGTTAGGAATATAAATTTAAACATAACTATTTTTTTTTAAGTTTATCATTTCACTTATTCACAATAACTCACACTTTTTATAAAAATTTGGTATGGAATTAGCTGATATCCAGATTTATTAAATAGTCTATGTATTATTACAGGAAATATAGTTATTATACCTCAGGTAACACCGCAGGACAGGCCCCGATTTATGCGAGTAGCTACTGCTCAAATAAAGGTACTTTTTACAGCACATACAATCACATGGGACTTTCAAGGTTTGAGTTCGATTAAAACAAAAAAGTGATAAAACAACAGTACCAACTTGACAAAAAGGACAAAAATACGATGTTTTTTGAACAAATATAGTCGAAAAGTTAAACCAGGCACACGGGTAATTTAAACAAGACAAATAGAAGCATTTATTACTGCACCCGAAACGAAAACCCAGTTCTGTTTTTGCTGCAGCAAAGCTAATGCGCTGACTTGCAGCTGATCCCAAAGGCAATAAAGGTTAATTAGGCAAATATTTTGTCGTATTATTATAAGGATTCCACATTCTATATTTGTGTTCTTTTGACATGAAACATTATTTCATTGGTAGAAAAAGGAGCATGCAGTTCATCTGGCAATAATTTTAGAAAGAAAAGAAAACATATTTATTTGGTGTAGATTAAGTGTTTAACGTACACGTTAGTCTTTCAAATAATATGAAAAAAAACATATTTACTAATCGGAGGGCACGGTAGTGCCCCCGCTAAGTCGAGCGCGAAGCAAACACTGCCTTACCATCTTTTACAGAACCCATTTGGATAATACCAGAACCAAATTATATCTTACTAAATTTTCATCATTTAGTAAGATATAATTAAGTCACACAACATTAACCATTATAATAAGGAACGTTTGACTTGGCACGTCTTTGTATTGATTTCATTACTCTCCACAAAGCAGCTCATCGAGACTTGGCTAGTTTTTTAAAGAATGTATTTGGTGGGATTTACTTATTATCAAAACCCTTTCCAATCCAACGATGGTATTTCGTTACAACTTTAATGTCAATGGTGTAAAATAATGGTGCAAAATACATTAGTATTAGAATGTTCACTAATTTTTCTCAAGTCGTCGGTCCAACGGGCCGGAGGGCGTCCTACGCTACGCTTGCCAAGACGCGGTCTCCACTCCAGAACTCGTCTGCTCCAACGGCCATCGGTTCTGCGACATATGTGACCAGCCCACTGCCACTTCAACTCGCTAATCCGGCACGTTGAGTCGGTAATTTAAGTTCTCTTATGGACAACGGATATGCTTTAAGGGTTGAAAATGTTTATCAGGTGGTAGACTCGGTACTGAGTCGTCTAGGTAAGCTCCACCATCGTACCAGATATCGTCCCTTGAAACAGGAGTGTGTGCACTTTTGTGTTTCGGATGGAGCGCACTATAGCTAGTAAAATACCGGATATAAGAGACCTAACATGTGTTGTCTCGGGTGACGGGCACAGTGAGGCATTGATGGAGACTAAAAACTGTCTATCAGTTTTTGGTCTCAATAAATGCCGCTGTCATGGTCAGGCGTATCACTTACCATCAAGTGAGCGTCCTGACCGTCGTGTACATTTATAATGTAAAATAAATGTGTTTACAATATTAGCACCACGAGGCGTTTGCTTATCTTAACCCAGGATGTCTTGTTCATGACGACACTCGTCTTCCATGACGTAGGCGTCGCGTCCGCGCGTCAGGTGCGGACATTCCTCAGGGATGAGGGTCGACACGCGAATTTATACGTCAGCGATTTTTCCTGTTTTGTTCCAAACTCATTTGAACTGTTGACGGCCTTTTGGGGAAAAAAGCAAATTTATTTTCAGCTAATAGGAGTTGTTTCATAAATCCGATTCTTTATTTCATGGGCATAAAAACGTTAGATAACTGTTTGTTTAACACAGACTGATGATTA
The DNA here is from genome assembly GCA_019425675.1 of Leucinodes orbonalis. Taxonomy (NCBI): domain Eukaryota; kingdom Metazoa; phylum Arthropoda; class Insecta; order Lepidoptera; family Crambidae; genus Leucinodes; species Leucinodes orbonalis. The sequence goes on from PQWD01001281.1 coordinate 44,705, forward strand.
ATTATTTATTAGAACTGTACTTTAGTAGTAGGAAAAATTGGGTTTTAAGATAAAATCCACTCTGGGTCGCCAAGGGCCGAGAATGAACTATGTTTAGGGGTCCAATGGACACTTCATTTTTAGAGGTCCGATGGGACGGGAGTGGACTAAACCAATTTTTTTGGGCCGTGGGAACGCGAAGGGACAAAAACATTTTTTGTAGGCTGAGGGAACGAGAGTGGACTAAACTAAAATTTTTGGGCCGTGGGAACGAAAGTGGGCTAAACCAATTCTTGTGGGCCGAAGGGGACGAGAGTGAACTAAACCAATTCTTATGGGCCGAAGGGGACGAGTGTGGACTAATCCAACTCTTGTGGGCCGAAGGGGACGAGAGTGGACTAAACCATGTTTTCCTTCAGCGTAATAGCGTCGGCAATTTTAATGTTATTGGTTTAAAATGGTTATTATGCAATAAAATGAATTGTCTTATGGTGTGACAATTTAAAACCTTACCATAAAACAGAACGAATGTTTACTATTGAGACACAATTAAGCATGTGGTAATCAAAGTGACTTTTTCTGGGCACGCTCATTCCATGTTAGAGCACGTCTCTTCCACTAGGATAGTCAATGCTTAAGAGCAATCCCATCATGAATAAAAAACAATCGATAAGGTTCAAATCCCGCCACGTACCAATGTGTTTTCGAATTGTCGAAATTATATGTACGTTATCTAAAGCTCTTACGGTGAAGGAAAACATCGCGAGGAAACCTAAGCACGCCTGCGAAGTGATTCAAAGGTTGTGCGTCGGTTGATCCGCACTGAGCCCGCGTGGATGACTAAGGCCTATACAGCCTTTACAAACAAGCTCGTACCCCTCGGTGGGGACGTTAAAAATGAGCTGATGATGATGACATATTCATAAACCGAATGTCTCTCACTATTAATCTCCTATTCAAAGCGCACTTTGTCATTCAAAACCAATCCAAAACACTAAGTAGCGAGGGTAAACAACGCCACTATCGCGGCGAAACCGGGCTGCGTTGATGGCCCATTGTGGGTTATAAATAGGCTTTGTATCAGTAAAGACATTGTTGTGTATATATCGTAATACCTCTATATGGTATTATGTTTCTAAACAAGCTGTAAACGTCTTGACCTTTGTCAATTAGTTGTGGCTTGCGTCTTATACAATTTACAAGCCAAGGAAAGCTTCATATTGTATATTTAACTAATTTTATTACGACTAATGGTCTCAGTAATGTTGTGTACACTATTGATAGTATCGATAGTTGGTGTAACTTACAAAGTCGATAAAATCAATAATTATTTTAAAGACTAACATGTTATAATTTGTCTAACACCAAATAAATATTTTTTTCTGTCTTTCTTATTTACAAAGCCGATACTATTAATAGTATCGATACTATCGATAGTTATGTCTACATAGTATCGATAACTGCCCGGTAAATCTGTGAAGGCCACCTGAGGCTAGTCAGTTCGAATAAAAAAAAGAAAATTATATCGATACTATCGATAGCCTGATCGATGTTATTGCTTTTGCCCAACTATCGATAGCCTGACATTTGTTTCACTCTACACCAGATCGAGTATCCGCAACATTGTTACAACAGTACTAAAATAAAAGGAACGAAGCGACGCTCTAAAGAAGACCGATAAGGCTTTTGTCGAAGCTGGAGAATTTCCCGGACCCGTATATTAGGCTCCGGGGATTGCATTTTCCAATTTGGAAAATCTAGGCCATGCTCGCGGCTTTGCGGACTGGCTCGGGAGTCTTGCTATGTCTTGTTTTAGTGGTCGTTTATATTTTTAAGTTATGGTGGAAATAATAGTCGAGGTATAACTATAAATATTTTCTACATTCAATTCATACAATTTACCTTTATGTCTGTAAAGTGTATACACTGCTAGCCTCAATTCATGCAAGAATCTTTTTCTTATTGGCACTTTAGCATTGAAAACCTCGTAAGTGTAAAATGGTTGTTTTACAGATGACTGATCAACAGCGATCAAACTGGCTAGTTTAGTCAATAAAAAACCTTTTAACAACAACTTTTATTTGTTCAAGTTATATTTTTATAAAAATATATTAGGAGCACACAATACCTTACCTACCTTTATACATATTGTACAAATAAATAAATGATTTGATTTGAAATGATTTGAATAATTTCAAAAATCATTTTCACGTTCTTTGCATAATCTGTCCACATCGAATAGATTTTAAAAACATTTATTTGCTACCAATAAAAAAAAACGTAATACAAGAATTAAAAACATAAAATTTCCAGATATAGGAGTTTAGCGTTATGAGAGTCAAATGAACGAAATTTCGAATGTAGCGAAGTATTTTCTTCTAGAAACGCAACAAAATTTATTTGCGTAAAATTCATTTCCGGGATTTTTACCCTAAAGTTACATAATTTACTCTTTTTGGAAATACATATTTTTCATCCAGGCCGTTAAAATGATACAATAAAAGCATTTGATGGTAAAAATACATAATTATCTTACATAATCATAAAATATATATCAGATTCTATTTACTCAAACCTACATCGTGTCTAGCAAACGTTGGGCTCAAGCAAAGACCCTATTTGCACCCGCTAATTAGCGCCCGCACTTAATCAAACATCGTACTCGTACTGATATACTAATTATATGTAATTATTGTAGTTTCAACGAGAATGTATTGGTTTAGTTACCATTACAGTGTATCATTAAACGTGTGAAGGCTTTACAACATGATCTCGCGGTACTGTTCCCTATATATTATTCAACGTGCGGTGATACCTACCTTGACGACTCGGTACTCAGTCGTCATGTCTATCTATCTTTCGTCGTCAGGTATTCTCCCGTGAAATAGAAGTGTTTTGCACTTCTGTGTTTCGGGATGAGGGCATTTTAGCTATTGAAATTACCGAGTTATATTAGTTTCAACAGCTCTAAAATAAATTATAATAGCAAACGTGACAGGACTTTGTATTTGTGTGTGGATTTCTTCGTATCTTGGAATTAATTTGTGTTAAGTTTTGTTTGTGCTCGAATTTGGTCCTTAGGTTGTGCGAAAGAGATCGCTTGTAACAATAAGGCCCCCTTTGCCCACAGTTTTGTTTTATCTGTTGTATGTTACTGTTTCTTTTTTTTCTGTGTACTTGTGAGCAATAATGTGATATATCTATCTACCTACCTAGTAAATTATGTAAATTGTCATCTCAACTTGTCGCATAACAGACCTACTGTTATCGTCGTCTTCCGAGACGACTCGGTACCGAGCACAGACATCAGAATATACATTAGACTGGACAAGCCGCCAAGTTTATAGGCAGTCCCAGTGTCGCAATTTCTTTTCGGTTCTTACCTGTGAAAAGTTATTATATTTCTTGGTAAATTTACTGATTCATTGCGATAATGGTATGTTACAATTGCACAGGATGGCCTTTTGGAAAAAAACGGTAATTTCTTCTAATATTCGTGCGTCTTGACTCGTCTCACAGAGCGTAAACTGGTAGCCAGTGTATGCTCGTTGAGCTTACAGTTGTCGCACTTTAAACGCGGCTTGCCCCATCTCCTGTATTGGGAAATCTGTGGTACCGAGTTATCTAGGTAAGTACCACCGCAGTGCCAGATATCGTCCCGTGAAATGAATGAATGAAAGAAGTGTTTTGCAGTCCTGTGTTTCGGATGAGGGCATTGTACCTAGTTAAATTACTGGGTATAGTATATTAGTTTCAAACAGCTCGAAAATACATTATAAAAGCAAACATGACAGGACTTTAGTCAGGTAGTACAAAGCCGAAGCAATATTTAACTCCCACTCGGGCCGACAGAGGGCGTCCTAACGGAATTAATGTCGGGGCCAACGTAATGGACGCGGCGCGCTTCTTTAATTGCTTTAGTAACATTTCAAACTGTAGTTACTTTAGTGAGATCAATAAAAGGTTCTGAAAGGATTTTATACCGTGTTTAATTACCGCAAAAGGAAAAGTTTTGATTCTAAATTAGTGTTCATAATAAGCTTATTAAATGTCCCAACCGAGGGCACGAGCCTACCCATATAGGGTCTAAAGGCCTAAATCGTCCACGCGGGCCCAGCGCGGATTGGCCGACTACACGCACAACCTTTTAATCTTTTCGCAGGCGTAAGCAGATTTCCTCACGATGTTTTCCTTCACCGTAGAGCGTCGGATAACGACATATAATTTCGAAAATTGAAATATAACATTGGTACGTGTCGAGATTTGAACCTGCGCCCTCGCGATCAGAAGTCGACAGTCCACACCATTGAGCCACCGACGACGAATAAGTGTTATTTGAGTAATGTATAAATTATGCATAGGTTCCGATGAACCTAGATGTCGGTACATCCACAGGAACAAGGCCAGGTAAAAGTAAACAACTGATAAACATACTTATATTAGTATACTTATAACCTATATCTTTAGACAATCAGGCAGTTCAGCCGTCAATGTACTAGTCCTACTTAAATGCGTACACTTACATATTTACTTTGTCTATGCATACGTTTAGAAGTTACATTATGACCTGGATCCCTTTAATTAGGGAAAAACATAACTATCTATATTAGACAGGTGTAGATTGATAGATCCATATATTAAGTAGACACAAAAGAAAGAGAATTATTATTTGCTAGATGGTAGACTCGGTAGTCGTCTAGGTAGGTACCACAGACATCCGAATATACAATTAGACTGGACAAGCCGCCAAGTTTATAGGCAGTCCCAGTGTCGCAATTTCTTTTTGTTTCTTATCTGTAAAAAGTTATTATATTTCTTGGTAACTTTACTGATTCATTGCGATGATGGCATGTTACAATTGCATAGGATGGCATTTTGGAAAAAAACGGTAATTTCTTCTAATATTCGTGCGTCTTGACTCGTCTCACAGAGCGTAAACTGGCAGCCAGTGTATGCTCGTTGAGCTTACATTTGTCGCACTTAAAAACGCGGCTTGCCCCATCTCCTGTATTGGGAAATCTATGGTAGGTACCATCGCAGTTCCAGATATCGGCCTGAAAAATAGGAGTGTTTTGCACATCTGTTTCGGGATGAGTGCACTGTAGCTAGTAAAATTACCGGTTATAAGAGACTTAACATCTGTCATCTCGGGTGACGGGCGCAGATCTGTGTTGACGGAAAAATAATAACTAACTACCTATTGTTATTAATTTCTTTCAACATTGCTTCTGTTATGGTCAGGCGTATCACCACCAGGTGAGTGCACTGACCAAAATTAAATATAACTGTTTACGAATGTATTTCTAAGTCCTTTTTTCAGTTTATCTCAATTATATACGAATCAAATAAAATACATTCGAGAAAGTCTCCTAGGCCAAAAGTGTAAAACAGTAAAAGTACCCATAGAGGAGATACGAGGTTATTAATCTCACTAAAGACGTGTACGGCCCACGGATACTTGATTCTATTACACAGAATACACGACGTTAATTCTCTTAGGGAAGACACGGGGCAGCTGAGACGGGAGGGAGGGGGTGGGGTCACAGTAGGGTTGCCAATGTCATTCGTCGAACTATTCATTGTTTGGTATCATCTGACAATGTGTTGAAAAAAACATTGAACAAATCATTTGAAAAAAACATTTGTGTGCATGAACATGTCTGTTTGCATACAAATGTTTGTATTGGTCTGGGTGTTTTGTTTGTATAATACGTATGTATTTAAATATATATATATATATATATATATATATATATATATATATTATTTATTTATATTTATATATAAGTATGTTTATCCGTTGTTTAGTAACCATATTACAGGCTCAACTTAGGGCTAGATGACGCTGTATAAATTTCATGAGACATTATAATATTATTTTTATTAATTCAGACAAAGCTTCGCCATCCCTATTTACAAGGAGAAGGGTAGGGCGGTGCTAATATCTATGACGATAGGTGCCCAAGCTGAAGAGATCTGGGATTATTTTGGCAATGTTATTGCTTCCGTCGCCATAAAGAACGCTACTATGGAAGTTAGAACAAAGTAATAATGTTATTTGTGTGAATATTTTCAGTAACGTAACTGGAAATCTCGAGGCTTTCATGCGACCGTCGCGTCGAGTGCAAACGCCTTGGAGCTTATCGGAGTAGTTGACAACGCGAGGAATGTTGAGTTGTTTGGTTTGATGCCGGGTATTTACTTCAGCGAAATTCGTAGCTCCTTAAATAAATAGATGAAATTTCATTTTATATCTTGTTCGTATTCTTTTATCTTCAGTTTTTCTTGCATTTTATCCCAGATTGGTTGGAACATTGCGGGTTACAGCCCAATCTAACCATAACTATGCTGCGCGGCAATTTCAGTTCCTTGCAAATTGATAGAACGACCTTCTGCAGCCAAAAGCACTGAAAATTAGAAGAACCATTTTCTCTTGAAATAGAAATTTATTTTAGCGGAATTCGCAGCTTCTTTTATAGAAATCAAAACTTCACGTTGTCTCTTGTTCGTATGCTTTTATCTTCAGTTTTTAATTGGTTTACCATATTACTTTTTTGGATGTAAGACATAGTATGTCACTTTATCTAGACATGGCACTATAGCCCAGTGTCCATCAAATGTAATCAGCTCAGCACGAGTTTCTGGTGACCTGTTAAAATACACGTGGCAGGTTGTATGATCCAAATCCACCCAAATTGATTAAACGTCTAAGTAACTTAGTAAATTACCTAAGCAACATATAAATAAACACAATGTTCCTGGAATACTTCATAAATAATAGTAAAATAATAAGCAGATTTCCTTAGAAACATTCCACACTTCAACAAACTAATGAACAATAAATGATCCGATAAGATGTCTAAAGCTTGTAACGTTTATTGAAACTCAGTGACCCTCCAATTTATAAGTTTCCATTAGAATTGCGATTTCAAAATGATTAAACTTTCATACTGCCATTGCAAAGTTTCAAAGAACTTTATCTTTAAAGCAAAGAATAAATGTTATCTGCTTGATTCGCTTTCTTCAATAGAATTAACTTTGTGGAAAATTCCCTTCACAAGTTCACATTTATACCGGTCAAGCGCGAGGCGGTGTTTATGGATTATTTAGTATTACAAATAAACTTTTGATTTTAAAAATATAGCATTAGTTGCAGCAAAAATAGTAATACTTGGAGGTAGACTTGGTATTGTGTAGGTACCACCGCAGTACCGGGTATTGTCCCGTGAAATTGGAGTGTTTTATACTACTGTGTTTTAAGATGAGGGCACTGTAGCTAGTAAAATTACCGACATAAGAGACCGTAACATCTGTCGTCTCGGGTGACAGGCACATGACAGTGTTGTCAAAAAATAATAACTATTTCCTTCACCTATTTTTTTTTAATTTATTGATATAGTTTATTTTAATTTATTTTATTTTTTTTTTTTAAATGAATGTTATTTGAGTATTTCTAATTATGTGTTATTTTTTTTTTCCTTGTATGTTTGGTTAACTTTATGATATTAAATGTTTTCTTTTATTGTTTGCATTTTATGGACTATGTTGTCTGAAAATAAACAATTTGAATTTGAATTTCCTTCAACACTGCATCTTTTCTACAGATTTACGGAATGATATGAAAGTGCCAGACACTGTGTGGTGGTGTGGTGCGTGCCTGGATGACTCATTAACGAGTTTACTATCTAACGATGGTGGTTAAAGAACAACCGAGAGTTAGTTTGAGTACTACATTGAATCATCGGGCGATGCGAGACTGTGAAGACCATTTTAGTGCATTTTATTCCAGTTTGATAGGACATTAAGGATTACAGCCCAATCTAACCATAACTATGTTGTACAGCAAGTTCAGTTCCTTGCAGATTGATAAAAATAATGATCAAAGGAATAAACACAAACTTCTGACTAGCTATATAGTAAGATCTTAGTAGCTAGTAAGAATACACTTACTTTATTTTATCTACTAATAGGAAACACCGGCACAATATACTTCCTTCCATACATTGCACCACCACTAAAAGCAAACAATTTGACACTTGTCAAGCTAACCAATTCATACATTACAGGCTCTTTGCTGTACAAAGTATATGTCTCCGAAGACATTTGACAAATGACGCGAACGCCTGCCGAGTGCCGACACATATATCTTATAGTTGAAGTGAAATATTTTTTGCATACAAATAACTGAAGGGGGACTTTGAGCTGTTTTAATATTGGCGTAAGATTACTTTTGCAGTTTTCCGTGTTTCCTTCTTTGAGATACAAAGCCCACTTAGTATGGCGTGACACCAATCTATGAGACAGTGGATGTTGAGACCACACTAGGGACGTAAGTTTTGTAGTAAACAAAAAGGAATGTTTAATACTGTGTGAGATTTTTATTATCTTTTACAGATTCTTTTAAATCAGCAATTACTAAATATTTTATATGTTACCTTATAACTCTTCCACCGGTTCGGAAAAAAAATCAAAGTATATTTTGGTACATAACCCCTCTGTATACATTTCATTTATAATGTAATGAAGGGAACGGAATGAATCATCATCAGCTCATTAAACGTCCCCACCGAGGGGCACGAGCCTACCCTATATTAGTATAGGGTGAATAGGCCATAGTCGTCCACGCGGGCCCAGTGCGGATTGGACGACTTCACGCAAAATCTTTAAATCTCTTCGCAGACGTGCGTGAAGGTTTCCTCACGATGTTTTCCTTCACCGTAAGAGCGTCGGATAACGTACATATAATTTCGATAATTCGAAAACACATTGGTACGTGGCGGGATTTGAACCACAGTCCTCCCGGTAGGAGGGCAACAGTCCACACAATTGCGCCACCAACGCTCTTCTACGGACGGAATGAATACTCAACATTAAATTATTTATTGTTATGTAAATGTGGTTTGGGTTGTCTAAGAAAATAGAATCTTCAACAGGGTGAAGCAATCTTGCGAAGTAATGGTTTTCTAAATGTGTTTGATTTCCAGACAGTACAAAAATATTTGAGAGCTAAGATGTCTGTTTGTTTTAGTGCTTCCATGTCCATTATGCATTTATTTACAAAAAAATATAAGTATTTATGTTTCTCTATTGTTTAGTACTTTTAAAACAAACTCTCGCACAATTCGATGCTAGATAATGCTGTGTGAATGTCTGTAGATATTTATAACACACACACACCCACATTCGCCCGGATTGGGAACAATAAAGACTTATCGCGGAACATTTTATTACATCGCAGTAACGAGCGCACCTCGCCAATAACCATACTCGATGTTATGGCGCCCATACACACTGCATTTACTAGGTACTTTGTTGTTTTACTTCCCGATAACATGGTATTGCTTTAATTCATCATTGTCAGCTCATTAAACGTCCCCACTAAAGGGGCACGAGCCTACCCGTACTTGGGTGTATAGGCATCCAAGCGGGCCCAGTGCGGATTTGACGGCTTCACGCACAACCTTTGAATCTCTTCGCAGGCGTGCGCTGGTTTCCTTACGATGTTTTCCTTCACCGTAAGATTCATATAAATAAATAAATAAAATAAATATCCACTGACATTCACACAGTGCCATCTAGCCCCAAGATAAGCGTGAAGCCGTTAAATATACTTATATTCCTTTTTTTTTGTAAAAAACATACATAATATTATACATAGAAAACACCCAGACCATTACAAACAGACACGTTCATGCACACAAATTTTTGTACTGCCCGGGGAATGAACTAGGAACCCTTGGTGTTGCAGCCGACGTCTCAACCGTTACACCATAAAGGTCGTCAAATATTTTATTGTATCTTATTGTATTGTATTACCATTTTAAACCATAAACATTAAAGTGTTTTTGCTTGTTTTCTATTCAGCCTATCGCAGTCCACTGCTGGACATAGGTCTCCCATGTCCATAACAGACAGATACCCCGGTCCCCCGCTTTTCTCATCCAACCTCGACCAGCGACCTTTCGCAAGTCATCGGTCCATCGGGCCGGAGGGCGTCGTACGCTTCGCTTGCCGAGACGCGGTCTCCACTCCAAAATTAGTATTGAGGCCCTGTAATCGATAAGCCAACATGTGTCACAGTATTGAGTTTACTTAACCATTGCTAAGTTAGTAAGCGGCATATGCTAGACTTGTTCAGGGTGAAATCAGGCGATGCTGCGGCTGTTACTGCCAGCATATTCTGCATATAGGTACATATTGCATGTGTTCATATTTATGTACATATTACATCAGCATGTACATACCCATACTGATATTATAAATACGAAAGTAACTCTGTCTTTATTACGCTTTCACGCCTAAACGGATGAACGGATTTCAATGAAATTCGGTATGGGTATAGATGGTATCCTGGACCCTCTTTTTTTCGAACTGACCACTGCTATTGGCCGCAGATGGCCTATACAGCTTCACCGGGCAATAACTTCACCGGGCCATACAGGGTATCCTGGAGACGGAAATTGGCTAGGTTTTCCTTATTCTAAACTTCCCTAAAATGGGGGTTCAAAGTTGTGAAGAGTATTCCGAAATTTAAAGGTATAAAGCAAAAAAATGATTCGCGAACTATATCATAGAAAAATCTGCATTCTTTGTCGATAGTCGGCCCCTCAAGTCTTAAAAAAGGGAGGTGGAGGGGGAACTTTAATATGCAGTTTGCATAGTAAAAAGAAATACGTGTATTATAATCTACAACAGCGTATAAATAATATTCTGTTTTCGTAACTATGAAAGGGGTACCGTGCTACCCCAATAAAACGCGAGCGACGCCGTGGGCAAAAGCTAGTAAAGTATATAACGTTACATGTAAGTCTATACATGTATTGATTGAGTGTTGGTTCGGAAACGATTGTTGTGGGCTGAGGTTAAGGCGGATACAGGGATTAGTTTGATTATTGCGGAAATTTCCTATTACAATATCAGTACTTAGTAAAATTGTAAAATCACCGGGTATAAGAGACCTAACATCTGTAGGTTCAGGTGATGGGAGCAGGGAAGTGTTGACAGAAAAAAAAATACTATTTACTGTTAATAATTTCGTTCAACACTGTTTCTCTCATGGTCAGTCAGGATCAGCTCATTAAACGTCCCCACCGAGTGGCATGAGTCTCCCCTTAAGGGGGTATAGGCCTTAGTCGGGCCTAGTGCGGAATGGCCGTCTTCACACACAATCTTTGAATCTCCGCAGGCTTGCGCAGGTTTCCTCACGATGTTTTCCTTCACAGTAAGAGCGTCGACGACCGTACATATTAATTTCGAAAATTCGGCCCTCCCGGTAGGAAGTTAACAAGGCAAGTCAGTATTCTCCATCAATGACGGTCCGCGTTAATCACCCGAGTCAACAGATGTTAGGTCTCATATGCCCGTTCATTTGGCTAGTTACTCCATGCAAGAGTCGCTACCTTATACAGAAGTTGTGTAGATACCTCCGGGTATATAGAAAACTTACCTACTACAATTTCAACTTGCTCAAGCGCTCCCGGGTAATCTATTTTGTCCGAGCGAAGCCTCAGTCTTACTTAGACTCGTTCCTATAATCTGATATAACCGACCTCTTATGTCATTGAGTTAGCCGCTGTGCTGTGTGCCGCAAGGGAACACCTTTGAAGCTATTTAGGAACAATTTATAGTGGTAATATCATCATCAAAATTACCGGATATTAGAGACCTAACATCTGTTTTCTCTGGTGACGGGCGCAGTGCGGCGTTGACGGAGAATAATAACTGTTTATCAATTCGCACCTTTCATACTATGGGGGCACATCTCAAAAATTAGCGTTTTTGAGTTTTACTTATAAACGGGCCCAAAATCAACATATCTACATGACACTCTTGATAGAATGAGAACGTACAATGAAGCCGCGAAAGCTTAGTTTATGCCTTTTTCATATTTCCAAGTAATATGTGTCCTTTTAATAATGCTGGGATAAACTAAATATGCGATAAGTAATTCATAACTAACGGACATACTCTTATAAAATTCTATTATTTTTGCAATTAATGTTTTCATTTGTTTATGACAGATTTTGAGAGAACAGAAGCGCTCAAGAATCTTCAAACGCGTTTTCCCAACAGTCATGATTTTCGAATTGTGCCCCTATAATATGAAAGCTGCGAATTGTTGGTCTCCTTCAATGCCGCTCTGTCCTGGTCAGGCGTATCATTTATGATCTGGTGAGCGTCCTGACCGTCCAGTACACTTACAAACAAAAAAATAAAAACTTGCCTAATTACTCACTTTAATTCTCTCGTAATGAGGCACCGCAGTTGTGTCTATCTGGAACAAAAAATAGCCTATTTATTCATTTTTCACATACTCTGAATATTTGTGCACTAAAATTATATAAAAATAGCCGTGGAGACACACAATTGTGATAAGTGTTAGCCATGTATTTGAATGGATTCCACACACAATAGAAAAACGATCGTTTGTGACGCTTTAAACCATCGCTGGCAGTCGATAGAGCGTCGGTGGCTCAATGGTGTGGACTGTCGCCTTCCAACCGGGAGGGCTGAGGTTCAAATCCCGACACGTAACAATGTGTTTTCGAAATTTCGAAAAGATATGTACGTTATCCGACGCTCTTACGGTGAAGGAAAACATCGTGAGGAAACCTTCATGCACGCCTGCGAAGAGATTCGAAGGTTGTGTATGAAGTCGTCCAATTCGCACTGGGCCCGCGTGGACGACAAGGCATAATCACCCTATACGGTAGGCTCGTGCTCCTCGGTGGGGACGTTTAATGAGCTGATGATGATGGCAGTCAAAGGGTTAATGTAATGAAATAAATATTCACCGTTTAATGTTAAGGAGCGAGCCCTTAGCACTCACTACAAGAATATTGATAGTCTTCTATGTGGAATAAGAGATGTTATGTAGACAAATGTTGCAACTGGTTTTCGTACAAATTTATGTTTCGCAATCAGCCTGCGAACAATATGTAGGTTGCTAACTTTGATGACCTATTTGTAATGGTAATGGTTGAGACGTCGGCTGTGTAGACCAAGGGTTGCGGGTTCGATACCCGGGCAGTACAAATATTGATGTGGGCATGATCATGTCTGTATTGATCTGGGTGTTTTTAATGTGTAATATATAATTATGTATTTACAAAAAATAAACAAGTATGTTCATCCGTTTGTAGTACCCAACTTACAGGTTAAATGCTTAGTTTGGGACTAAATGGCGTTGTGTAAATGTGAAAGAATTTTTATTTCTTTATAACTAGGCATAAAATAAAGTAAAAAAATAAAATAAAATCTAGGTTTCTAACACCGACATTCACATAGCAACAATTGGCTAATTTCAATGATAATAGAAAGAAAGTCTGTAGATAATTCAAGTTTCTTATCCTAAAGATGACATCACTAAGCAAATCTTGTCTCTCGAAAGCTTGAATATTTGAACCTACCTTTTCACGAAGTGTTTCTTCGTCTCTTGAGCTCTCATAGACTTCGTTTCCGATGTATCGGATAGTTCATATTATATTAAATTATGTCGATAATAAACTAATTAAACAAACAAAGTCTCAATTAATAGCTCTCATACTTTAGATTTTATTAATATCTAAATTACGCCGATTAAAGTAAAGGTTGATAGAGTAAGGTGTGCAGATTCAGAAGCTTGGCTCTACATAAGATCTGGTATCTTTTTTACATGGCAAACCGTATGTGGTCGTGTTGGCAACATTTTTAAAATGTTTATCGTGGGATAACATATTACTCATACCATACGAACAAAAATACCAACCCCAATAAACTAAAGCCGTATGAATTATGAGTGTTGTAATCGCTGTGACGAGTTGTATGATATATGCCTGGAGTTGGGAAACTGCTATCGCGATGTCTAACAAAAGTTAGGAATATGTACAATCTAGCTTTAGATAGACCCTCTGTGAGCTCTAGGTACTTAGAAATTTCACTATCGCTTGGTTTTTGGTTTTACTACAATATGTTTATATACAACAAAGGTCATTTTAGAGGTTTTTGTGTCATAAGTGAACGACACGGTCAGTGTGCTCACCTGGTGGTAAGTGATACGCCTGACCATGACAGATACAGTGTTGAAAAGTATATTTACTAAACAACGAGTAAACGTAGTTGTTTACATTTTGTATGTAAAAACATACATATGATATATTGAAAACCCCCGGAACAATACAAACAAGCATGTCCACGCTCATAAATGTTTGTACTATCCGAGGATCGAACCAGAACCCAGAACCCTGTGTAATTAAACAGCCGATATCTGGACCATTACGTCAAACAGTCGTCAAAATTGGTTTAAGTTAAGAAAGTTGAATCACCTGATTAATTATAAAAAAATGATTTCGTGTTCCGTAACACAATCTTAGGATAAGTTTCAAGTTAAGAGTGCATCTTAAGTAAGTCGAGATACTTTGTGTTTGTTGAGTGCCTTAACTGACTACAATCACAGGCACTCATTTATGAGCAAACATGGGCTTAAATTGAGAAACGAATTTGAATGGATTTAAATATTCGTATAAAAAAAACATTGAAATTCTGTACATATAAAGGTATATCCGTGCCTCAAACCGATAGCTATATTTACGCTCATTCGAAATATGTGCATGTGTGCTGACACTGCATTCGGAACACTTTTTTCGATTGTTCTGTGAGCATGTCACGAATCTATACGTTTTTACATCATTAAAATAAAAAAGTACTTAATTAATTTGATTGTTCCCACGTCGTGGATACGGCCCAATCTCAACATAATTAAACTGTGCGGGAAAGCAGAAGGCCCTTATACGCCGTTAGTCCTAGTAAGACTTTATAAAAAGTACACTTCCCAGTTCCAAAGGTGACATAGTCGCCATTTCGCAACGCGATTTATCGCAAATTTCAATCACGTACCCTCCAATTGTATTTGTGTCTTGTTAGACGCGACGGCTGAGTGGAATAACAACAAGCCGAGGCAGCCGGTTCGAGTCCCGGGGGAGGTTTAACGGCTCGATTGCGAAATCTGAGGGGATTACAACGAAATATACAGTTTGATTTTATCGTGTTAACTTATGTTTCGCATTTAGTCTGATGTATACCTATGGTATATTGTAGATACAGTTATAAGTGTACAGAGCGGTCTGGACGTTCACCTGATGGTGATGATACGTCTAAACATGATGGAGCGGGCATTGAGAAGACCAACAACTGATAGGCAGTTATTAACCTCCATCAATGCCGCACTGCGCCCGACACCCGAGACAACAGAAGTTAGGTCTCTTATACCCGGTAATTTCACTAGCTACAGTGCCCTCATTCCGAAACACAAAAGTGCATAACACTCCTGTTTCACAGGACAATATCTGGCACTGCAGTACCTACCTAGACGACTCAGTATCGAGTCTACCACCTAGTAGAAGTTGTCTGTAGGGATTGCTTGAATGGTTTTTATTTCTTTGTCTACTTTATCTATTCCTTTTTCATTATCATCATCCAACAAGTTCCCACTAAAGGTACAGGCCTGCCCACATAGTATAAATAATAATAAATAAATAATAATAAATATCCTCTGACATTTACACAGCGCCATTTAGCCCCAAGCTAAGCGTGAAGCCTGTAATATGGGAACTAAACAACGGATAAACATACTTAAATAATTTTTTTTTTGTTAATACATACATATTATACATATAAAACACCCAGACCATTACAAACAGACATGTTCATGCACACAAATGTTTGTACTGCCCGGGGATCGAACCCGGAACCCTATGTGTAGCAGCTGATGTCTCCAACCGCTACACCAAATGGGTCGTCGAACTATGGTTATATGGTTATGGTATGGTCTATGGAGTATGGTTTAACTATTTGCAGTCCACAGCTATGTCTTCTTGCTTTAATTATTATTCGATGGCACTACTCGACATTCACACAACACTACCTAGCCGCAAATTAAACATTAGCCTGTTGTATGGGTACTTAAACAACTGAAAAACATACTTATATACCTTTTTGTAAATAAATACAGCTCGGGATTCGATCCCAGAACCCTTGGTGTACTAGCCGACCTTTCAACTATTTCATGTATCGTAAATGTCTGCAAATATTGATAAAATTTATTATATTATTTGCGATTCATAAATCCCATAATAGTGTGAAAAATTTGGAAGATTGAAGATCCCGTCCCCAATATTTGCGACGATCATCTGTAAGTCTTCGGTCCGAAGGGCCTGCCTGCGCTTCGCAACAGTCGGTCTCCACTGCAGAACTCTCCAGCGGCCATCGGTTCTGCGACATACGTGACCAACCCACCGCTTCTATAGCTTCCAGATCAAAAAAGCTTTTGCCATCTTACGAATAACGATTTCCAATTTTATCCCTCAATGAAATTCCAAACATAGCTAGCTCCATTGCCCGTTGAGTGACTTATTCACTTCTGTGCACCAAATATCTTCCATATTTTTTTGTTCACAGCTGGCACACTCACATCCATAAGTTGGACTTCAAACCGAATTCAGTGGACTTAAGCATCTGGAAATAACGGTCTTTCACACTCAAATAGAGTTTCGATTCGCTTGTAATCGATAGAACACGTTCAGCACTAATCGAGCGCGAAAATTGACGGTTTCACATCACTAGCTCTGGGGTAAATCGAATTATTACCCCGATATTTCTTAAGGACTTCTATAAGGGAAGAGTTCAAAGGCACTATTGTTTTCGTCCTTTGTTTGATTAAGTCTACGAAAAGCAATGATATTATTCTTTGACCTTACAATTGTAGACTTTTTTACAGTAATCTTTAGTTTTAAATTCCGAGAAACAATTACTCAAAAGCTACTTTTTATGATTTCATATTTTTAGAGCTTTTTACCAAATATTGCCTTTGTATCAAATATGGTTTTAGTATTATTTCATTATAAGATTTTAATTAATGAACCGTGTCGCTAAAAAGTTCTTTTTATCATTTTTAAAACTATATGTAACTAATTAATATAACTTGACAAATATTTATTCTGTTATTAAAATGTCTTATAAACTGAACATGTAATAATAATTCCGACTTGTATATTAATAATCTGTATGTTGTGACTACCTGTAAGTTATAAATTTTGACATATCTACTTTATAACCTCATAGCATACATTTGACCTGTAAAATAAAATTTGCATAATGAATGATGATATATTCTTTTAGTATGTTTATAATGTATAACTTTAATAATCTACCTATGAAAATTTGCACATCGAAATTCGATAGAATATGTCGGAAGCATTACTTTTATCAACACCCTACTATGTACCATATTCCAACAAGCAAAATAAATGAATTTATTAATATTATCATATTTTACGAAACTGCTAGTATTTTCTTCGCCGTATCAGATAAGAACACATAATATTTTGCAGAGAAGTGCAGGGGGACTTTCTGCTAACTAAACTACTGCTATCTTCAACTCACCCACCAACGGAAATAATGACGAAACTTATCACTCAGATCATTTCTTATACAACAGACAAATATATATATTAGATGTGTGATCTTGCACATAGTGTTTCAGTTACAAAACCTTTGTTATTAATTACTATAAAGTTACGTGTACATAAATAACAAAACTCTGTAAACAGTGATATAAAAAGTTTAAAAGAGTGACTTCCGAGTTACTTGACGGCTCGGCTTACGAAATAAAAATACTTTACATTTTAGTTCAGTTTGGTAATGAATACAAGCTTTTCAATAAGCTTACATATCATAGAAATAAATATTAATCTAATCTTGTATCTGCTGAGTTATCATCGTCTCAGTTTGCCTTCTTTAGCCTTATATTTCCAATAAGAAAATATTGGAATAACTAATTGTAAGCTTGTAAGTGAAGATCTCTGAGTTTCGATCTCTTAGATTCGGTGTTATCGAGACCACCTGCTGCCTGCTCGTGAGGGCTTATTGGCTGCAATATGTGTGTATAAAACTTTATTTCGGGTATAAAAAGAACCTTTATTTTTTAGGTATATTATCAGTAAACATAATACTATTGGATTATTAACTTATAAAGAAAATAAATTGTTTTTTGTTGGGAATAAGCAATCGGTAGTGCGTCGGTAGAGATTAACAAGAAAATTGTAGTTAGGTGAAAGAGCGTTATTAATTCATTAGTCTTGTTCTTAGCGTATCGATGGCAACACTATATCAAACCATAGAAGCCCAAAAGCGGTGACAGCGTTGTCTGCAACGCTGTCATTATATCCTGCAGAGAACAGCTACTTGGGCAAGCAGAACACGACGTAAGGTAAACCATCGTTTTCCGCCGCTGCACGAAGATAGTCTAAATCAAGACTATGCGAAAATCCCCATCTGGCCAATTTGTCCGACTTATCAAAGTCCGAAGTCTATTTAAAGACTTCCTTCCTTCTATTATACACAACTATTGGGCTTTATTTTTCTACGAATGAAAGAGGTCCCTATCTCATGTCTATCTATACTAAACTTAAAGATTCTGAAATCTTTTAAGTTAATATTTAAATATTAACTGCATGTTAGTATAGTGTATATTGTTGCTTTCGTCTGCCGCTCTAATTGCCTAACATTTTAGTTTTCTTTTATATTATTTGGTCTGCTGGAAGAAAATTTTTTAAGAGATAAACTTATTTGTACTTATTGTTCCTTTTATTACTTTTAAGTTCTCAACCTTTGTACGAAATGAATAAATAAATGTTATTTGACAATACAATTTAAATTAACAAAATAAGACGCGACGGTTCAAAAGTTAGCGAGTGGCACAGATAGTAGCAATTCAGATCCAAAGCAGAAACAATTGTATGGAAACAATGCGCATTTTTCAAGCTGGTCGAGTGTTGTTATTCCCGGTATATTAATCGGGAGCAGTGCAGTCCCGATACGAGGACGACCCGGAATGGATTCGGATATTGGTGGGACGCAGTGTCCCGATGATAACCGGTTGATTGATTTACTGTTCACTCGATAGTCTAGGTCGGTCGAATTGCTGATGCACCCTTTACGGGTAGCTCGTGCCCCTCGGTGGGGACGTGCATGAGCTGATGATATTAATATATAATATAAATATATTATATTATATAATAATTGCAATTGTTAGAGCGTTGGTGGCTCAATGGTGTGGACTGTCGCCTTCCTACCAAGAGGGCGGAGGTTCAAATTCCGACACGTACCAATGTGCTTTCGAATTTTCAAAAATATATGTACGTTATCCGACGTTCTTACGGTGAAGGAAAATCGTGAGAAACCTTCATGCACGCCTGCGAAGAGATTCGCAGGTTGTGTGTGAAGTCGTCCAATCCGCACTGGGCCCGCGTGGACGACTAAGGCCTAATTACCCTATACGGGATGGCTCGTGCCCCTCGGTGGGGACGTTTAATGAGCTGATGATGAATTGTTAAATAATTGTTATAGAAATTAATACTGATACTATGAAATATAACTACCTATACACATATCATGGATACATAAATATCAATAACAGTATTAACGAACAAGCCTCTTTAGCTGGTTTTAAGAGTAATATGTGAGCTTGCATAATGTGTCGTACCAACATGTACACAAAATCACTCCACCTGTGTGACGTGCCCTTCACTCCAAATCAGCATATATTAATTTCAAAATAGCACCCTGTTGTAAGTCAGTTTTAACCAAATTTTTAAATATTTATTTCTCTACTTTATTATTCCCCAGCACGTTCCCGATACAGCAGAAAGTCGAAAAACACTTGCATTTTACCCCAAAAGCGTGCATCGCATAATTTGGGTCACAGCCTTCCACGGTAAACATCCCGCTTTGCGTCTGTCCCGGGTCCCAATTCTACTAATTTGCTTGACATTGCCTTGCCATTACGACGAAACAATCCAACTGTAAATTAGATCTTCCAATACAGCTTTAATGGTTTAAAATGGTACTTGTGTAGTAGAATGAATTGTCTAATGATGTTACCAATTAGAATCTATCATACAACCAAACACATTAAAAATAGATACACAATTACGATGCTATCACCACATTTTAAAATTGACGGAATTGGAGCCCCGGTTTGCTGAGTGGGCCAACACTACGCCAGTGTTTTGTTCAGGGAAATAAAACAAGAGACGCGTCATCAGCTCCCGGGGTTGCAATGTTAAATACAGGCCACACTGTGGCGATATAAAGGGCTGGGGACAGCAATTATGGACATTATATTTATTCCAACACCATTTTTTAAAAACGTAGTTATTGTAATACTCTCGATGTTAGCGACGGTGGCTCATTGGTGTGGACTGTTGCCTGTCGAATTGAATTGATTGTTGAATAAGTAGAAGACAGAGTAGTTAAAAAGAATTACCAATTAAAACATGTAAAAAGTAAATCACTAAGGAGACCCAAATTTTGCATGTTTACTTTCAAATCTACCCGAAAAAAAATCATCTGGAGGGTGCAGGTTCAAATACCGCCACGAACTAATGTAATTTTAAATTTTCGAAATTAACTGACGCGCGTACAGTGAAGGAAATCATACCGAGAAAAGCTGCGCACACCTACAAAGAATTCAAAAGCTGTGCGCAAACAATAGATTTTGTGTTCGTTCTAAGTATTTTAAGAGTAAATGTTCTGAGCGATCAAAGTGTCTGGATTCCTGGCGTTCAAAAGGTTAATCCTATGAAATCTCTTAATGCTTAAAATTTTGTATCATTTAATTTATTTATTTTTACTTATGTGACCTAATAATAATAATAATTTTATGTAAAATGAGGGAAATATCTTTTGTGACTCGACCTATGTAATATAATAATAATTATTTGAAATAATAATAAAGGAAGGAAGAAAGAAATGCATTTTAATAAATATTAATAGCTAAAATATAAATTGGAAATAAATGAACATTGTATTGATAATAAGTTTCGATAATTGTAATAATAAATATTTGCATGCCTTAAACAGGCAGAATATACAATGTACCAATATCCACTTATGTAACACCTTACTTAACATGTATTCTGTGCAAATAAATATATTCTATTCTATTCTATTCTAATCTTATAAAATAAAAAAAATAACTTTAACCAAACGCACAAACCGCCAAGAGCTCATATCACTTCACCATAATGATTTGTTTCATAGTAAACAAGTTT
Organism: Leucinodes orbonalis; assembly: GCA_019425675.1. Lineage (NCBI taxonomy): Eukaryota > Metazoa > Arthropoda > Insecta > Lepidoptera > Crambidae > Leucinodes > Leucinodes orbonalis. The sequence goes on from PQWD01001281.1 coordinate 65,773, forward strand.
GGAGGCACGTACATTGAACTAGTCATATAACTTTATAATCAAGCTATTACCCTAACACTAACACGGAAAACCAATGAAACCGAATCCAAATAGGGTTGGCGATTTAAAATATAAACATGAAACATTGGTAGATGTTGACGACCCATCTGGTGTTGTGTCTGGGGTTCGATCCCCGGGCAGTACAAACGTTTGTGTGCATGAACATGTCTGTTTGTATTGGTCTGGGTGTTTTCTATGTATAATATGTATGTATTTACAAAAACAAAGAAATTGGGTAAGTATGTTTATCCGTTGTTTAGTTCCCATCTTACAGGCTGAATGTTTAGTTTGGGACTTGATGGCGTGTTAATGTGAGTGAATATTTATTTATTTATTATCTCTTATTTCTATGAAAACTAGCCTACACGTAACAGGTGAATAGGCTATAGTCGTCATAGCGGGCCCAGTGAGGATTGGCCGACTTCACGCATAACCTTTGACTCTCTTCGTAGGCGGGCGCAGGTTTCCTCACGATGTTTTCCTTCACATTAAGAGCGTCGGATAACCTACATATAATTTCGAAAAATCGAGACATTTTTACGTGGCGGAATTTGAAACTGCGCCCTCTAGATCAAAAGGCAACAGTCCTCACCATAGAGCCACCGACGCTCTAATTTAAAGTAAAGTAAAGCAGCAGTATTTGTTGTGTCAGAAGAGAAAATTCCACCGTCAGGTCAACTTGACCTACTTATATAAATAAGGATCCAAAACAGCGACCAAAGCCTTCAAGGGCGTTTTTGTAAAGTTTGCAATTTCTTTCTAGAAATTTCGTTTTTCTGCGGCGACGTTGCGGTTCGCAAACAAAGATCCCGCTTTTTGTCCATCAACCGGAGTCTTCAAACAAAGGGACGGTTAGAAGTCGAAAACGGGAATTTAATCAGGAAGTATTTTGAATTTTATATTTTGCTTAAAATTATTCGAATCAAATTTGTTATCATAATGAGTTAAAAGATGTTAGTGATTATAAACGTAACTATAACCGCTCGCGTAGTCTAGCGTTGGTTTTTTTGCTGTGTGACTCGGGTGAAAAGTCACTGTGCGTTTTATCCCAGTTTAAAGACACTGAAGGCTGAATCACATGACTGTCGGAGAAGAAAGATAATTCGGGGAAGCACATTAAGCCCTCTGCTGCAATCTAAGGATAGTAGATTTTACCCACGTAGTCGCTTACAACCAAGTTTTCTATAGCTGTGCTAATTGGGAAGGCTCGTGCCAGGGCACTGCAGGCAGTGGGGCATTTTAGGCTGATGAATATGTGATTTATCGAAGTAGTGTGTTTTCGAACATGTGATTTGTGGAAGTAGTGTGCTATCGAACATGTGATTTGTCGGAGTAGTGTACTTTCGAACTAGTGTTTGTCGAAATTCAGAATTAAAGCCATATAATACACGCTTATTTATTTATTGTGAATCCGTTTTGAGAACGAATTTTTAGAATTCACTAAACGCCATATCCATTGTGAATAACCTATATTTTATTAGATTCCAATATGTGTAAGGTGTTTTTCGTCAATTTTGACTCGACGAGGAATTTTAAGTCCAACATTTATCATAATGTTCAAAGCGTTGTCACGCAGAGTTTTGGACTTAATGGAGTTGTCATAGGATTTGAATTCATTTTTATAGCTACTTTCCAAATGATATTTTTTTATGAAGTTATCAAATTCATTCAAAGTTACATTCAGCGTTGCTCAAGAAGGGAAAGTTACCAAAACACACTCAGAATTTTAAGTTGCAAACTTTGAGTACTAGAAATCTTAAGGAATTATTATTCTCTTAATCGAATAGAAATTAAACAATATATAGAAGAGTGAGAATGTGTTAATATGTTTCTGAATAACATCCGTCCAGTTATACCATTGAGGAAAACAATTTCTTTTCCACCCGTGCCGGTGCCCGGTCAATTACAAAAACGCCAAGTTAGCAACTACACCTTGGTCCTTCTTTGGAATCATTGATATATTACTTCGGTAGGCTAAAAAGAAAAAAAAGAAAAGTACCGTGGACTAACTCATATTCTTTTAATCAAATATACGGATGTTAAACAATGAAATATATTAAGTAATAGTATTTAATAAACTTGCAGCTTGTGCTCTCAAGCCTAGACTATAGTATGCTTAATAGGTATACTATAGTCAAAACTGATGTTGACTGAATCCAGGTACCAACCATGTACCTACAAAGACGGATAATGATCGTAGCAAAAATAGTTGTAAGTTTGCCGCTCAAACTTTTTCACATTATCCGTAACACAGTTAACGACGTCTTGGCAAACGTAGCGTAGGACGCCCTGCGACCCGAAAGTCGCTGGTATAGCCTAGATACTTCAGAAGATCGTGACGTCTGTTGCTATGGGGGAGACCTATCTGCAGCAGTGGACTTTAATAGGTGGAAGGGAAGAAATACAACAGTTCAGCCGATAATTTAGCAGACAACCCTGACCAGGCTCGGGTACACAAATGCGAGAGCTTTCCCGTCACGCAGCCGATCGATTTGCGCCTCGTTACAAATGGCGGCGGTAATATGATCTAGTTCCCCTCCCGCGAGCGCGTACGCCAAATTACTACTAATATAAATGTGAAAGTGTGTCAGTTCGTCTGTCACGGCAAAACGGAAAGACGTCATTTTTTAGTTTTAGGGATTTGAAAGGATAGAGATTGTCATATTCTACTTTTTGTCTAATGCTTACCCACCATTTTCCAAAAATCGAGGTTGGAAGTTTGTATGGCACATTCCGCGGTTTGGATGGGTAGAAATCATAAGTTTTTTTTTAAATAGACTCCCAAAGCTTTAAAGATTTGATATGCGACTTCGGAGCTTTCAAGCTTAAAATCGATGGAAAGGCGAATATCATTTACAACAGCGTAAAAAATATTGTTTTTTCGTAACCAAGAAACGGGACCCGTGTTACATTGAATTTAACGCGATCACAGCCGCAGACGAATGCTAGTTTCTACTATAAATGTAACGGACGTTTCTGGCGCGTTTGATCCTTCCGTTTTAGAAGGTTCTCGACGACCGCTTCGTATTTATTTATTGCTCTATGTGGGGACAGCTTTGGGACGACATTTTATTGTTTTCAGGTCGCGCGTGTTTTTGTGTATTACGAAAACGGGTAATTATTTGGGAATAGTTTCTTTGTGGATACTTAACGAGCAATTTAGGTAGCCCAGTTGTTGGTAACGGAAAACTGTTCCCTTCTTAACTTACTAACTTCGTATCAAAAAGTAATATATGCAAATAATAGAACAATCGATATAAATAACATTATTTGAAACAAACTGTTGACAAAATATGCCTTCAGATATAAATAAACAATAACCAAGCACAATTACTATCATCTTCATCATCAGCTCATTAAACGTCCCCACCGAGGGGCACGAGCCTACCCGTATAGGGTGATTAGGCCTTAGTCGTCCACGCAGGCCCAGTGCGGATTGGACGACTTCACACACAACTTTCGAATCTCTTCGCAGGCGTGCATGAAGGTTTCCTCACGATGTTTTCCTTCACCGTAAGAGCGTCGGATAACGTACATATATTTTCGAAAATTTGGAAACACATTGGTACGTGGCGGAATTTGTACCTCAGCCCTCCCGGTAGGAAGGTGACAGTCCACACCATTGAGCCACCGACGCTCTACACAATTACTATGCATACAAAATATTACAAGATTTGCAAAAATACACAAAACCGATAAACGTGCTTTATTTTGTAAATACATACATTATTATACATAGAACACACCCAGACCAATACAAACAGACAGGTTAATGCACACAAATGTTTGTACTGCCCGGGGATCGAACCCAGAACTCTTGGTGTAATAGCAAACGTCTCTGTACACCAAATATGTCGTCAATATTTATTATATCAATAGGTCTTGAACTTTTCAGGTTAAAACAACCTGAAAAAAAAGTCTCAGATTACGGTACAATTAAATTAATCGTTTCATTTCAAACCTGGCTATTGGCAGCTTCATTTATTATTCGTATTAAGCACTAGATGAAATGTTAATCGATTTATAACTGAAATTATCGAATCGTCGATTAAATGAAACTAAAATGAATCATCTTTACAAACTGTTAATTAAATATATCAATTCCAATCACTAAGTTAACGACATGAAAATAAATGACCAATAAAACAAGTTACGGCGTTTTATAAAAACTTTCAATTACTATGACTAATATTATATTAAATAAAGTAGGTATATTAATGGACCGACGACTTAAGACGACTTAACTTACATGCGCAAGGTTGCTGGTGGATGCTGGATGAGAAAAGCGGAGGACTGGGATATTTGGCGCAGGATTGGGGAGACCTGTATCCAGCCGTAGACTGCGAAAGGTTATCAAACAATAAAATGTTGTAAGGTTAACTGATAAAAAAACGTATGGAAGATCGTCTGCGTATATCTCTAACTCATTTATTTTTCATGCCATATAACCGCTTTAAATAATAAATAAGGTAATAATAAATAATAAAAATAAATAAATATCACTGACAATCACACAGCGCCATTAGCCCAAGTTAAGCGTAAAGCCTGTATTATGGGTACTAAACAACGGATAAACATACATTTTTTGTAAATACATACATATTATACATAGAAAACACCCAGACCATTACAAACAGACATGTTCATGCACACAAATGTTTGTACTGCCCGGGGATCGAACCCGGAACCCTTAGTGTTGCGGCCGACCTCTCAACCGCAACACCAAATGGGTCGTCAAAATATCCACTGAGATTGACACAGCGTCATCTAGCCCCAAACTCAGCAACTAGCATATATTATGGGTACTAAACAACGGTTCAATATCCTCTGTAAATAAATACGAATGGTACATGGTGGGTCTGAACTCATAAAAATAGATATCACAAATGTTTGTACTGCCCGGGGATTGAATGCGGCACACTTGGTGTGATAGGCAAGGGATTCCGGGTTCATTCAATGAATTATATAATATTATACATATAAATCCTATACATATAGGAATTATTGAGCTGGCAATGGAGCTGAGCGTCGGTGGCTCATTAGTTTAGACCGTTGCCTTCCGATTTGGGTGCAGGTTCGAATCCCACCACATACCAATGTCTTTTTGTATTTTCATATACGTTTATCCGACGCTCTAACTGTAAAGGAAAACATTATAAGTGAACCTGCGCACGCCTACAAAGAGATTCAAAGGTTGTGAGTGAAGTCGGCCGATCCGCACTGAAATCACGTGCCACGAAGACCAAGGCCTAATCACCCTTTACAAATAGACTCCTGCCCCTTGGTTGGGACGTTTAATGAGCTGATAATTGGCGGTCGGACTTTTTGGATTAGAGACAGAATACCGCCCCAATGGATCGCTAGCGGAAATTGGGCGAGGAAAGCGGAGAACCGCAGTCTAAAAAGTCGCAGTAGATTACGATAGTTTGAATGGTTAACTAGCACCATGTCTGAGGCATCCATATACTAAGATGAATTTCAACTGCAAGGGATCGACCCGCGTGGAAATCATTTGAGGAGGCCTGAAATGATGATGTTGTAAGCGGCTACTCAGATACTCTAATATTATTATCAATCTTACTGTTCATAAGTCTCATATCATCATCATCATCATCAGCTCATTAAACGTCCCCACCGAGGGGCACGAGCCTACCCGTATAGGGTGATTAGACTTTAGTCGTCCACGCGGGCCCAGTGCGGATTGGACGACTTCACACACAAGCTTCGAATCTCTTCGCAGGCGTGCATGAAGGTTTCCTCACGATGTTTTCCTTCACCGTAAGAGCGTCGGATAACGCCTCATATATATTCTAAGAATAATAAGTCTCATATATATTCTAAGAATTCTCGAATGACTTGCGGCTTAGGTCATCCAATAATAGTAAAAGCTGTGCCCTGAGTTATAGCCATAAAATATGAATACAACAAGAATAACACATAATATAATTTTCTAAGCCGATTATTGTATCGGACGTCCAGACGAGTATTTTATTTTGAATGACTCTGAAGGCCCTTCATTTGACTTGTCCGAAGCAGTTCATGCTCAGATCAAATGGGTCGTTAAATAAATAATATTTTTAATTATATTGGTCTTTAAACAACCAATGTGTTTTCGAATTTTCATATCATATGTACGTTTATCCGATGTGTTTAAGATTGGAAGCAAATTTAAAGTTAGTTTATAAGTAAAACCCTAGATGACGCTAATTAATATATTTTACATGGCGATGTTAAGATTTTTCTTAATTAGCATAAGGTCTCGGCATACTTTCTTTGAAATTACACATTCTGATACATTTACTAGAAACCGTGGTTTTGTTTAACCCTTTTCTTAGTTTTTGGGACACTGTTCACGATGCTTTTACGATGCAGGAAAATATCGCGAGAAAACCTTTGCAGTGTGCACGCCTACGAATAAATTGAAAGGTTGTTCGTGAGGTTGGCCAATCCGCACCAGGCTCAAAGCCGAGCCCTAAGGCCCGGGCGATTAAGGCCTATACAGGTACACCCTTTACGTGTAGGCTCGTGCCCCTCGGTTATAATGAGATAACGATGATTATATTTTTTTCAAGTTTAGTTCAACATGTGGATCCCTAGGAATTTTATACTAATACCGCTAGTTTATCATAATGAAAGCCTGCCCATATGTCACTTTGAATGATTAACATACTATGTTAGACTTAGGTTGCTTACTGTACCCAGCTGACATATGATATTATTCTTTATAAAACGCCTGTAAGCTGCTTATATTTGTAATAATATATTATGTTTCGAGGCTTCTGAAATCTGCTTGTGGCTTATTTCATCTTTACTGCTTGGAAAACTACTGTATGTACTATTTAGGACTACATATATATGTATTGTTGCTTTCTTATGACGCAGCTGTTTTTGACCTCGTCACATTGCGAACACCAAAACTTCAGAGAGTTCATATAATTTGTTAATTATTTTAAAGTCTCTTTCATTCTCTTCAATCTACCGCAACCCACTGTTGTGCTCATATCTCGCTATTCCACTTTCCTCATCCAGCCTTCACGTAATTTGTCGGTCTATCCTAAATTACCTAGCCATTTTATTTTAATATTAAGTACTTCTAACTCATAATTTAATTGAATTCACTGTTACATTTATTGCGATTATTTCTATAACATTTTTTAGAAGATCCATAAAATTAGCCTGATTCATGAATGACCAAAGTATCTGTAAAAGATTCATCATCATCAGCTCATTAAACGTCCCCGCCGAGGGGACGAGCCTACCCATATAGGGTGATTAGGCCTTAGTCGTCCACGCGGGCCCAGTGCGGGTAAGACGACACGCACAACCTTACGATATTTTCCTTCACCGTGAGAGCGTCATGTAAGGTACATATATTTTACGGAAATTCGAAAACACATTGGTACATGGCGGGATTTGAGCCTCAGTACTCCCGGCAGGAGGTTCTCACCATTGAGCCACCGACGCTCTCATTCATCAAAAAATATTTATCAAAGTATTTCATTACGTCTTCATTTTAATGCGTGTCAGTATCATGTCCTAATGCGTTTCACTATGTAGTCTCACATTGCTCGTTATAAAACGTATCCAAAGCTACGTGTCGTGTGTCAGCGTGAGTTCCCGCGGGAGTCCTTATCATTTGTCAGAGTCGGCGACGCCGGGCGTGGGCGCGACGCGTGTCTCTGCCATATCTAGACTTCTAGCTTACGATAGGGTTACCTACCTTCGAATTTATTTGATAATAGATATAAATACTAACTTGAATACGTGATGAGAATAGAGGTAATATTCGTGTTTCGTCCTACTGCAGAGTGCAGGGGTTTTGCTCAGCACTCCTAAGAAACCCACTATACTACTAATACGAATGGCAGGTGTTAAATATTATACAGATGATGACTCCGCGCGTAGGAATTTAGAAATGCTAACCTTAAAACTGAATAACGAATAATGAGCGTCGGTGGATCTTTGGTGTAGACTGTTGAATTCCTATGTAGATGGTGCAGGTTCAAATCTCGCCACGTACTAATTTCTTTTAGAATTGTCGAAATTATATCATTTAACATGTGCATGCCTACGGATAGATTTAAAGTTAATGCGTGAAGTCGGCCAATTCGCACTGAGCCTGAATGGACGATTCACGCCTATACACCCTATACATGCTCGTGCATCTCGGTGGGGCGGGCGGTACGTATAATGAGCTGATGATGACCACTGACTAACAAATACCTATTTTCAATCATGACAGGGTTTTAATGAGCTCTAATCAGCAGGGACCGGCTCAACAATTTCATGGAAAACCAAAATCATCATTCTTTCCATTCATTTAAGCAATCAATTCAGTAAATTGTTTTAACCATGTGTGTAAAAGGGCATCTGGTACAAAACTATCCAACCCGAACCATTATGTATACCTTGGATTGATAGTTGTAATTTAAGTAGAGGTGAAACTGTTACAGGGATGAGACTTCGCTCAGGTCACATTCCATCAAACAAGTTCACATATCTAATGAGAATAACACCATCCCCATTATGTAATGTATGTGGAATAGCTGAAGACGTTTACCATGTTTTGGTGGAGTGTAACCGAAACGAACAGTTACGGAAAATATTATTTAGATGTAATATGTTTGAAAGTGGCAAATGTAATAGTATTTTAAGCTCCCCTGTATCTGATGAAGTAAAATTATTGTATAAATTATATAAACAGTGGTTGAATTTAAAATCATAAACAATATAATGTATGTGCCTATGGAGCGGCATTGTCTTTATTGACAAAGCTCCTTAATAAAGAAAAAAAAACCATATGTGTGTTCTTTCTGTGTGATCTTACTAATGAACCAATCGTAGTCTAGACTCAATATTCAGAAGAGCTCATTATTATTCAACGTCAATACAACGAATGTTAGGTTTCATAGACCCGGTAATGTAACTAGGATGCCTTCATCCCGAAACACAGAAGTGCATATTCGTCACACTCCCATTTCACGGGAAGCTATGCGGTGTTATAATATACCTCCCTTAATAACTCAGTATCGAGTCTACCACAAAACTGTAACACAAAGTGTTATATTTGATTTATTTCAAATATACTTTAGGTGTAAGCATCGCTCAATATTTTTTATACATAATGAAGCCAAATTCAATACATACTCGTAAAGGCGCTCCGAATTCATCAAAACAGTAAAAGGAATCGACAATAACGACAGCTTACACGCGGTTCACGGTATAACGCCTCCGTAAAAGAAGTTAATGTAACCCTGCGTTTGGATTTATCGAAGGCTTTGGAGTTTATCCTAAGTCATTAAACATAATGTATTTTCAATCCTTCTGCGAATCCTTTGTTCTGCTTAAATTGTAATGCTTAATACACTCCAGTGTTACATGAATAATGATAAAGAGAATTATTACTCTCAACTCGGTGTAAAGATGAAAGCTGTTTGATTTAATGATCTGAATTTCGCTCAAGCTTTATTAATTCATTTTGTTTCTAGTTTGAATTTACTAATCACGATACCATCTATTCTTTTTTTTATCTTTAATCTTTATCTTTATTGAATCCAAAGTACATGTTTTCAAGTTACTTTAAACGTTAACACCTGCAATAGTCAAAGACTGTGTCGCAGATGCTAGCGCCCACCTCACAATAAACGGGTGGTTCAGACATGAGCTTTATATAATTTGGTTGAACTTCTGGTTACATAAAAATATACACTTTGTTAGTGTTTATTTTTTAATGAAAATTGTGTGTCCGATTGATGATACCTAGCACAAGTAAAACAATTATCGTGACTGCCTATCATGGGATAGGTTATCAAAACATATCCCCCGTAGCTCAGAAGGTACGCTAAATGTTAGTCTAGGTACTATCTCAGGATGGTAGTCATTAATACTCATAGATTAGCATGAGGCCAGCGTGATTGGTTAAGGTCCAATCTACTCATGCCGTGCGGGTGAGCGTGAAGGCCTGTGCCTTTTATTGGGTCATTATGGGCTCTGATTGATTGATTGATCTGCTGTAAAAAACATGGAAACATCTATCCGTGAATTGTTGAATTTAGAAGTGATAATACGTCAATGTATATGAATACAACGAGACCATTTTCTTTGACGTGTATTGTGTATTTGAGTGATCATAGTATCTAATGCCATATATCTATAACTGAATCTGGGCTCAATTTTGCGATGGTTATATAAGTGATTGTATTATTTGATAACCTCACTCTGTCTAGAATTCAGAAAGCAATAAATAATTTGATATTTGTTTATTTAGTGCGTACATAAACAGTACACAGACAATTTAAAAAGTAACAGTAAGTACAGGTAAGCTTATCTATAAAAAGAGACTTCTTACATCAGACCAAATAATATAATAGAAAATTAAATCTGAAAATGTAATAATCTATTATTAACTACAAGTTTTCCACTGGTGAATGTAGGTGTAAGAGTGCGGGATTGCGGGTGAATTAGAAAGTCCGAAAGAAAGTTGGAATGGTTTCATTTACACCAACACCACAAAAATGTTAATAGTTAAAAGTTATGTTTGAGTGTCCCTAAAAGTACACTAATAATTAATTTGTATGATTAAAACTATGAAGCGATCGATGCGCGGCCAATGCTGACTACGCATAGATTTTATTCACGTGTTTACTTTATCAAGATACTTCCCCTGCCACCGATCGGAAGCTACCTGCAAACTTCCTCTCCTACAAGGAACGAACTATGGATTAAGGTGGTTTGTGCCTAGTGTATAACATAAGTCAGGACAGTCAGTCCTTAACCCTCCAGTAAACTATAAACATTCATACTAGTCACTTAATTATACAAACAAACTAAGTGATTGGTATAAAATTGTTATTCAACAAATTTAAAATAAGTTGTGAATGGGACTTTCAAAAATTTAACACTTAAATTGGCAAAAGGAACGACAAAGATTCTACAAATTTCATCTTGTTTTATAGTCAACGGGATCGAAGTTTATTTACCAAACTACCGAGCCAAAAACATTGAATTTCGTAATGGATTCTTATTGTAACAAAGTAATTTATCGTTTTATCTCAGCCGATGAAAACGGTCGCTGTTGATAAACAACGTCAAGTAACAACAAATTAATTTATGTAACATTTAATTAAAGTTATCATCTATTATTCTAGATAACTAGTTTTAGTTTCAATTGTTATAACAACATTTTGGTTGGCATAATAACATTTTACCGTATAGCTTTCGCCTAACGGACATCCACTCAAATGTTTTCGCAAGAAAATGTAAAATTTATTATATGTCGGGAGTAATTGCTTCAATAAATAATCAAACAAATAATAAATTAATAAATGAATAAGACTATTAATTCAATATAAATGTATTCTTAATTAGTTATACCTAAACCAGTGAAGACCGTGTTGGCACGTCATCAAGTATTCAATGAAATTTGGTAGAGTTACCAGGGCTGTGACTGATCGAGATAGTTTTGGACGTTATTTTAATATATAAGATGTAATTATTGAAAGTTATGAGTCATAATTAACTCAATGTGATTTTATTCATTTGCATGAGGATAAGAGGATGCTGATCTTTATTTCGACATTAACAACAAATTTCAACCTGGCACGTAGTCGTAAAACGAATGTCGCTTAGAGAAACGGCCAATATGCACTGAACTAATGTGGCAATTTAATAAGACTTTGAGAAAAAAGGTGATATCAAATCAAGGCCCAAATCAATACTGGACTGAGGCTGAGACTTTAACACATATTTAATACCACCATCAGCCTTTAGGATCCCGCTGCAGGGCACAGACTGCAGCTCCCCGTGAGATCAAATCCACAGAACTCAGCGCTCAGACCACTAGAATACGGAGGCAATTATTGCGCATATGGAGTAACGAAAATCGAGGACAAACTTACAAAAATATAAAACCATTTCAAAATAAATGTATACGAACACACACTTTTTATGAATAACATAAGCAGCGGCAATGTTTAGCCGGCGAGCAAGCCTTGCGGTGGATATCCCATTACTTTCGTACGCTTTGCAATAAAATGCAATTTAGCTAAAAGCACCGGAATCGCTCCCGCTGAACGTACCATTGCGGCTCACCTATTAAAAGTAACGGGGAATAAAATAACAATTTCAATAACAAGCGTACACACGAGCCGGTTACGTCGTTATGCTAAGCGAGACGCGGTCTGCAATATTTTTCTCCGACCGATAAACGTTTGATAACAGAAACCTCGAGGGAGCAGTATGGATCCTGGTCACGATCTCAATAAAGTTAAGACGAAGCTTGTAGTACAAAATCATAGAGTCGATTTTGTTTGATGTTTTACAAACTACTGTATTAGATTCAATTCTGAAAACCCAATAATAGCATAACTTTATACTGAGTCGTCTAGGTAGGTACCACCGCAGTGCCAAATAGCATCCCGTGAAACAGGAGTGTTATGTACTTCTGTGTTTTGGGATGAGAACACTGTAGCTAGTGAAATTACCGGGAATAAGAGACCTAACATTTGTTGTCTCGGGTGACGGGCGCAATGCGGCAATCATGGAGGATAATAACTGTCTATCAGTTGTTGGTCTCCTTTAATGCCGCTCTCTCATGGTCTGGCGTATCACTTACCATCAGGTGAGCGTCCAGACCGTCCTGTACACATATAACATTAAAAAAAACTTGGGTTTGGGATTAATTTATTAAAATACTTAACTCATTAATGGAAATATATGAACATTTGCTATTTTAAGATTTCTACATAAGCAATCATACTTCCATGCCTCAATTCAGTCTCAATGCCATCCCACACTGATGTCACATTTAGGCTGATTGCTTATTAATTAGTTGCATTGAACGATACCTTTAAAATAATTTAAACGTTATTTGTTCTATCTTGACATATATTTTTAATCAAATGCTTTATTTTTTCATCATGTAATATGAACTCATCATCTAAAATTAATGACTCCCAATGACTGACTCTCAACGAGTCCCAATTCTGTAAATACTAGTAGTACAATTTCAGAAGTAATAATAAAAAATCTGATAAAACTTCGTGTGTTGATATAGTATACAGTCTAAATGATTTTCCCAAAAAGAATACAGAGCACAACTAATAAATATCAACTGATATTATTACGACTGGACTTCTTTTAGTAGATTCGCCACACGAACAATTGGCCCAACTCCCGCACCATAATAACGATTATGCTAATAAAGACGTGGCCCGCAATATTTCGACCACAAACGATAAACGAAATAATGCGAGGGGAACACGCCGCATAGTAACTTCAAAGGTCAAGACCAAACGGCTACTAACAATCTATTCAATGTAGTTGAGGCATTTCGGCGATCAGAGTTTGTCGATATTTTGGAAACAATGCACTTTGGCTATTTGGCTGAATGAATACCTTTTGAGTAATTATTAGGTGGGGTTACACAGGGAAGTGTTCTTAGACGTTTTTAAGACAAAATATTAAGAGATGCGTTTTAAAATTATGCATTGTAAATTAAACAAAGCAAATTATCATTACCCTGCATAAGAGTCACACTAAACCCCTAGGGTAAAGTAGAGGGTACCCGAGTGCGAGGTAGAGCGCCTATAAGATGGACAAATCAAAAAATAAAACAGCCGTGGATAGTTATTGACATGTCTGCACCAGAAAGACGGCAATCAGACAAAAATGACGACGTGTTGTTAAGCGAGTCACTAACAGCTGAAATGACGCCCATGACCACTCTGTCAAGAATGCAACGACGAAGTAAAAGAATAAACCTCTATACCAAGAATCCGCCCGTGGCCCATATGGCTGGTTACAACACAGTCTCTCCATAAGCATGCTGTGTGGAGTAGTCTGAAACCTGCAGTGAACACAAAACACAACAGGCTGATAAAGAACTGTCTACATTAAAATTGTAAAGATACTACAGCCACAGGTTTGTATTCTTAGGCCTGTATTGTAGAACGATACTCAAGCTTTGATCTTTATTTACATAAATATAGTTAGAAAGAAATGTCGTTATTTACCCTTTCTAACTCTATATAAGTGAAGATCAAACACTTGAGTCTCGTTATAGGATACGGGCCTGAAAGTACTTTGTCGATATAACAAAAAAGTATTTTCTTTCAATGACCATCTCTATGATTTACTTTTTATTGTATCAGGGGTTACCTACGTACAGTATCCGAAGTATTATTGGAGTATCCAATATGTGATAAACCGTTTCCTGCAATAATAACGTGTAGAAATACTCAAAACGTATAATGATGTCGCTGGATATTTCACGTGTTTTTCGATGGAACTGTTATATTTTTACTCAAGGACATGTTTCTATGGAAGTTTAGCCAAAATGTCGCTATATTTAAACGACAGTCTAGCGGAACAAAAGTTATCGAATATCATTCAGGTGTGATAACTGCCTTAGTAGTCTAGTGGTTTAAGTGCTGTGTCTAAGCTGCTCCATCCGGATATTATCCGATCCAATCCCATTAGGAATACTCAAACAGAAAATAATTTAACATTACTGTCTGAAACTCTAGCTTAAAAAGTTTAAATAAACCTTTGATCCGTCAATAATTCAAAAACCAATCAAGTCGAAAAAAAATATGTGTATAGTATACACATATATTTTTTCGATTCGACCCCCCTAGAAAGGTAATTTTGCTAGTATTAATAATATAATCTAGAATGTGTCACAAATTGATGGATATTGTTAGGTACTATTGATTTTAAGTGTATTAAAAAAGATGCCATTGTATTTAATTTAGGAATCTTATAGTAATCATAATGTACGGAAAGATAGCGCCATCTATTCAATCCGCAATTAACTTTTCGTTGACAAATTACTTTGTTCGAAAACTTCGAAAGTAGTCTACGCACTTAACAGTGATTGGTAGTTACAACACGTTCATCTTGTACTCGAAGCGTAGGACATGTTCATTTTGTGTGCAGAACCTTGTAGCTCTGTGGCAGTAATTAAAATGCACGTGCCATGGTGACCGGAACCTAGCGGAAGCATATTAATTGGCTGTTAGTGTGCTTTGACAGTGATGCCGGTTTGCTGCCTTATATTGTCGTCAAAGGATATAACAATAGGCTCATACAATAAACTATTTTTATGAACTAATATGTAAGTATACTTTGTAATATCAATTTCATATTCCAATACAAGTATATTTTATTACACCCTGGAGAGTCTCAATACTATTGTTGTTTTCGTTTCGAAAAACAAACGTTTATTTTGCGTATTGATAAATAATCAAAAGCTATTAGTTATTTTCAATGTTGTTTTGACATGTTCAGGCCTATCTCTTACCAAAATGTGGGCGAACTCGTCTACCCGATCACTTTATTTAGTCATAAAAATGTAAATTAAATACAGAATTTAAGACATTCTGCTTCCTAAAAGTTACCACAAATCATACGACAATTGTATTTCATTTAATACAACGGTAATTAATATAATGTTTTTACAAAACAAAAAAAAAGGTATTTCCTTTTCCGTTTACCTTACTACGATCTAAACGTCTCCATTTAGCTGGTGATTGCGCTGAATTGTATTAAAGTTAACCGGCGTGCAGCGATCAAGGAGCGATCGGATTGCCTCCTTTATAGCTTTATGTGAACGGAAAGGATTTCTGGATAGCCATTGTTGGTGCTTGGCCCGTGGCTTGTTTATACACCGGGGGCGTTTAGCGAAAGCCGTTGGGGAGGAAACAGTGCGGTGTATGGTTTAATACTGATTTGAAACTATTGGCGTATAGAAGATGATTGATTCGTAAATTTTTGATGTAGTTAGGCTAGTTTATAAAAAGAAATATCATAAATTTGATTAATAAGAAAAATATATCCTCTTTTTCTTTAAATCGCATGTGTCACGATGATGACAGTAAAAATACTTTTTCTTTACAAAATTGGCCCGAATTTGACTTTTTGCTAGAGTAGCTTTATTTCTACCTACCTACCTACCTATTCAACCTATCGCAGTCCACTGCTGGACATAGGTCTCCCCCATTTCGCGCCAGATATCCCGGTCCTCCGCTTTCCTCATCCAGCCTCCACCAGCGACCTTTCGCAAGTCGTCGGTCCATCGGGCCGGAGGGCGTCCTACGCTACGCTTGCCGAGACGCGGTCTCCACTCCAGAACTCGTCTGCTCCAACGGCCATCGGTTCTGCGACATACGTGACCAGCCCACTGCCACTTCAACTTGCTGATCCGGCGGGCTATGTCGGTAACTTTAGTTCTCTTACGGATTAAATCATTTCTGATCTTATCCCTAAGAGAGACCCCGAGCATAGCTCGCTCCATTGCGCGTTGAGTGACTTTGAACTTGTGAACCAATCCCGCAGTCAGTGTCCATGTCTCAGCTGCGTATGTAAGTACGGGTAGGACGCATTGCTCAAAGACTTTTGTCTTTAAGCATTGCGGAATTGTCGACGTGAAGACCTGACGTAACTTGCCGAATGCCGCCCAGCCCAACTGAATCCTCCTACTAGCTTCCCTCTCGAAATGTGACGGCCAAGTTGGATGGTTTGGCCCAAGTAAACGTATTCTTGCACAACTTCGAGAAGGATGCCATCGACGCATATCGGTTGTGGCATGACATCATTGAACATGACTTTCGTCTTGTCCAAATTCATGCCAAGCCCAACTCGTCGGGAGGATTCATTTAGGCTATTCAACATCTCAGCAAGCTCTTCCGATGACTCTGCAACGATGACGATATCGTCAGCAAAGCGCAGATGAGAAATATACTCTCCATTGACGTTGACGCCTCGTTCAGACCAGTCCAGGGTCTTGAAGACATCCTCCAATGCGTTTGTAAACAGTTTCGGGGATATAACATCCCCCTGTCTCACACCACGACGCAATTGGATGGGTCTTGTCCGCTGGTCTTGGATCTGAACGGTCATCGTCGCTGCGTTGGAGAGACACTTCATCACCTCGATATATCGCCAGTCGATACCGCATCGCTGCAGAGCCTCCAGAACAGCCCAGGTTTCGATGGAGTCGAAGGCTTTCTCGTAGTCCACAAATGCCATACACAGCGGCTGGTTATACTCTTCGGTCTTCTGTATAAGCTCTTTAAGTTCTCTTCTCTTTAAGTTTATTTCTAAAAACAGCAAATAGGAGAAATTTTGTTTCTTAGTTATCTCATCAGCATCTGTCACTCTCGCGGACTCATCCTAGTTGCTTAACTTGAACAATTCACCTAGTGCTAGCTTTGCCATAGAGCCCCAAGATAAGACCACAAAAAATCTAACATATAATTTATCCCCGTAACGAAACACAAGCATATAACTTCTCACGCCAGTGAAAATAAAATGATATACTCGTAACACTTTCTTACAAAAACACACACAAGAAACAAAGAAAAAAAGTTTGTATCTTGGTTTCTTAATCAGCATCTGTCATTCTTGCGGAGCCATCCCAGCTGACACCGAGTAAAAACCACGTTATTCATTTAACGAAGATGTGCTCCTGTCAAAATAATAAACGAATGCTCACACGGCGACCGTGTAAGCCGATATGAAGACAATGTTTGTAATAACAAGATTTATTACTAAATGTGACGTTTAAGTTAGGGTTGTCTATCTTAGCAAAATAATTAATTTAAAAGTTTTATTAGTATTAGTAGCTTCTGCTTTCATGGTTGAATGGACACATGATTGTAAATAATCTGCGTTCCTTAGAAATGCAGCTCAACCTAACACCTTTCCTAACATTCGATTTTCTATTATAGCATTATAAGCTCATTTAAACGACCTCACCGAGGGGCACACGCCTATTAGTTAAGGGTATAGAGGCCTTAGTCGTGGCCCAGTGCGTATTAGTTGACTTCACCCGCAACCTTTGAATTTATTTGCAGGCGTGCGCCGGTTTCCTCGCGAAAACATCGGATAAACGTGCATATAATTTCAAGAATTCTAAAATACATTAGTACGTGGCCGGATTTAAACCTGCAACATCCAGATCGGAAGGCAATAGTCCACGCCATTGAGCCACCGACGCTCTTAACTTGACTTGACTTTTAAATGAACTTAAACTTTTTTGTGACAACCCTACGTTTGAATCCGGCGAAGGAAACCGCGTCCGAGGGAGGCAACCTGTCAAATATTCATTTTATTACGTATTGTGTTGGAAAAATGTAGCCCAAACGAGATCTGACGAAATAAGCCTTGTTTTGTTTATAAATTAAAGAACATTCAAGGAAGGCATTTTTTTCTTTAGACTTATTAATTACTTTGATACAGGGTAGCGCTGCTTTCGTCCGTAAATTGAATTAAGCGGGTTCCGGATAAAATTTACCTTTGAAAATCGTATTAAACAAGTTTCCGGTGGTATGATAGTATCTCACATATACATATATATACATAGATAGTACACAATGTAGTTTCATTACAGATAACCTATAAAAGGTATGGTACCTAAAATAAAAGACCGCTAAAGGGGGTTAGACCTTCGGTCACCACAATCACTTCGACCGTTATAGGCTGATGACGATGATACCGCTGGCGTTGTCATTCAATGAATTTTGGTACATATTCATTAAGTACTAGCTGTGCTCCGCGTTTTCACTCGCGGTATAAGTTATTTTAACGCAGTAAAACTAAAACTAAAATCGCCTCGTCAAGTCAGGAAAAAAATTTTGACGTATGTACGTATATATGTATATTCATATCAATGATGTAAAAAGTATGGATTTGTGATATGCTCACAAAACAATCGAAAAAAGTGTTCCGAATGCAGTGACAGCACACATACACATATTTCGAATTTCGAACACATTTACCTAAACAAAAGAGTACAAACTGTACTCTCTTCGGCTGTTCGTTTTTGAGGCACGGATGGCGTACCTACCTTTATATATACAGAATATCATTGATTCATATGCAGTAGGTACTGTCCAATATAGAAAAACATGGTTATTTCAATATTACAAACAGTCACTCCAATATTATTCAGATACTAGCTTTTGCCTGCGACCGTAAGCGCGTTGAATGCGGGATAACACGGTTCCCGATTTATAACATAGAATAGAAATTGAATAAGAATATTATTTTAATATTTCGTGGCAAGTTCTAGAACAGGAACCTTAATATTACGGAGAGAGACAACTTTTCTAGGAGATGGCAGTTAGTGTGTTAGAGGCCAGGTGAATATGAAAAAAGCATGTATTTTTCGCTAGATATTAATTAAATATTGATATTGATATATGACCAAAGTCACGCGCCAAGTGTAATAAGCCAATACCATAAAGTAAAGACGACGTATTGCTTATGTAATATGATCGTACGTCAATACTTACTCGTAAGCTAATATTAATATCTCCAGAAATGTGTGCACATGTATCACGATGCCCACGCGATCCCCTTTTGGCCGATCCGTAGGCAGACTGATTCGTTAACCCTGGGCAAACGGGCGAGCTAATTTGTCAGCCATGTACACATCAAAGTTGTTTGTCGTTTTTTCGAGAGCGTCGGTGTTCAGTGGTGTGGACTGTCGCCTTCCTACCAGGAGGGCTGAGGTTCAATCCCGACACGTGCCAATGTGTTTTCGAATTTTCGAAAATATATGTACGTATCCGACGCTCTTACGGTGAAGGAAAACATCGTGAGGAAACCTTCATACACGCCTACGAAGAGATTCGAAGTTGTGTCTGAAGTCGTCCAATCCGCACTGGGCCCGCGTGGACGACTAAGGCCTAATCACCCTATACGGGTAGGCTCGTGCCCCTCGGTGGGGACGTTGAATGAGCTGATGAGTTTGTTTTCAGGCCATGACCCATAGCAAAAACTCACATAAATTCTAATTTCTCATTGAACATCAAAAAATTTAAAGAACATAAAAATCAAAACAACATTTTAGGACGCCCTCAGGCGTCCGACAAGACCGGAAGGTTGGTAGTAGAGGCTTATACGAGAAAACGAGAAAAAGTCGCACTAAATTAGAATACCAAGGATTCCAGTTCAATCCCGGGCAGTACATACATTTGTGCATGAAAATGTCTACTTGTATTGGTCTAGGTGTTTTCTATGTATATATAATATGTGTTTTGTTTGTATAATTTGTGTGTATTTACAAAAAAAAAATATCAGTTGGTTTATCAGTTGTTGAGTACCCTTATTGCAAGCTTCACTCTTCACTTGGGGCTAGATGGCGCTGTGTGAATGTGGGTATTTATGTATAAATTATTTATTTTATTTGGAAGCTATATCGCAAAAAAACGCAATAAAAACACCTTATTGAACCTATCGCCATTCTAGAATTCCTGTAAAATGTTTTAAATCCTAATTCAAACTTGAGTGTGTAATTAATTTTCTATCTGTGTTACTATATTCCCAACCTCTTGCTTACATTGCTAGTGCCAAATTCAAGAAAGAACTCCCACCCCCGGACTCCCACGCGAAGATGCTTCTCCCAAGTTTTTATAAGATTTCGTTCCGCGTGTAATCAAATACAGTTGGGAATAAGCCAATAAACTTTTTTGGGAATTATATAAAAGCTCATTGCATTTGTACGGTGTCTTTCTCTGAACTTAGTATTGTGTTTATACTTTACATTTTGGTTGAGTCGATTATTGAATGTGATCACCTATATTCGTAAATATATATAAAAATCTGTATTACGATGCAAACAGTTTTGTGATTGGAACACTTACCTAATGTAAAAATAAGAATATGTCAGTATATGATTATCTTCTTAACATATAAATTACATCGGTGTGTATGTTTGTAACATTTAAAGAACCAGTTTTTCCTTCATGCATATGAATATTCTAATATATTTTAAAATGTTTGTCTGGCTGTTTGTTACGGGTAATCTCTGAAATGGCTGGACCGATTTGGTCGGCAGATATTATCGGCATAGATTATCAGCATAAAATTAGGCTTAACTTAGGCTAATTATTTTTATTTAAAACCTTTCTACACTAATATTATAAAGAGGAAAACTTTGTTTGTTTGGTTGTAATGAATAGGCTCAAAAACTACTGGACCGATTTTAAAAATTCTTTCACCATTCGAAAGCTAAATTAATCCCGTATAACATAGGCTAAATTTTATTTTGAAAAAAATAGGGGTCCGTAAGAATTTTTTGGGTTTTTCGGACAAAAAAGGAAAAAAAACTACCAGAAAAGTTGCTTTTTTGCGTATTCTGCCTAAACTATAAAAGATAGAATATAAAATATTCTAACTAAGTGTAGATCTCATTAATATCTACAAAAAGTCCACGACACACTATACCTACCTATGTCGGGTGAAGCACAACAACCATTTTTTTATTTAAAAAAATTGATTTTTTTTTGGCTACATTAAAACGCGTTTATTTTACTCATCTACTAAATCCTTAACAAAATAAATTATTTCATCACTAAGAAAGTTTACGTAGATAATATTTGGTCTTTGAATGATAAAATTGGACGTTTGGTTTTCAAGTTATGGCGAAATTAAAATATTATTCTGCTGCACGCCGTCCCGTTGCAAAGTGGGCGTCGCATTGGCGGAGGTGCGCATGCGGGAGGGGTATATTATCCAATTTAATATTTTAAATACATTGTGAAATAAAGATCTAAGTAGTTCTTTACAGCATATGATTTAAATGAACATTTTCGAAGATATTAAATATATAAAAATTGCGATGCGAGCGTTTGCGGTTGGTTTTGCGGCGATACCGGCCGACGGGGAAGCGGGAGCGTGCCTTTTACGATCAACATTGCACCCGTGCGAAGCAGAGGCGGGTCGCTAGTAATTTATAAATAATGTCCCGACCGGCGACGCGTGTCGCGCGTATTGCGTGACTTAACGAAACGATATTATGCTACGTTTTACTGCGGTTCATGCACACAAATGTTTGTTCTGCCTGGGGATCGAACCCGGAACTCTTGGTGTTGCAGTCGACGTCTAAACCACAACACCAAAATAATAAAGCTGAAATGATTATGATGATTCATAGCTATTTATATCTATCTATGATTTCAAGTACATCGACACGGAATTTTGTTTTTAGCACAAACGTTCTTAAGAGAGCACTAACTTAAAATGATTTTTTCCATATCATGCGCCACGTGAAGAGCCTAAAATAGTATTCACTGAGAAATAGCGACATTATTGGTGGCATCGACTCAAATTATGGCTTTGATTGTAAAACAATTGCCAAACTTAATTCTTCTTTTTTACATTTATTATATTTTCAGTAATAAGATAAGATAAACATTTTTTATTGCACAACACAACAAGTAACAACAAAAAACAAGTAACAAAGTAGTCGGCCTTATTGCAATTTCTGCCAGGCAACCCTGGGTGGAAGAAAATGTTTATAGCAATGTTAATAAGTAGGTTAATATCTGGTCTTTTGTCAAAGATGGCTGCTCTATACCTGTTTTTATCAGAAATATTTTCGTTTTGGATTTAAGCAAGCTTGGATTGCTTGATTGTAAAGATATGTAGTTGATATCAACTGAACAGTAACTCATTGAGCCCAATGTGGGTGCTAAGTCTTCCATCCTATAAGATAGTAGCGGGCTTTTTTAACTGACTACTGCTGTTGGCCGCAGATGGCCTATACAGCTTCTCCGGGCAATTGGCGGGCGCAGATGGGTCTCATCCTTAAACATTTACACAACGAGCCTAAGAGATTTCCAGAGTGGGACTCGAACCTCGGCTTATGGCGTTGCGGGAGGTTGCGTTAGGGGAGGGCGCGGGTAACCTAGTCTACGAGAGAAGCGGCCCAGCACACGCCGGTTACGCAAACAGGGCGAGCGAACCTACAGGGACACGCGATGGTGGCCCCCATGCCATCAACCTTCATTCGTGTGCATAGATACATAATTAGTTTCTGTCAACACTGTACTGCGCCCATTACCCTAAATCTTTCACTAATCACAAAAAGAAATCTATAAAGGAAAGAACAATACGTATTATTAGGATATTTCTTCAACTCTTCTCCCTTTTCTAAAAAGTTCCTGATATCTACATCAACTGTCACTAAATTATCACATTATATGTCATACTGCACTGCAAGTCACAAAATTGTGGTGTTGGAAGCATTTCCTTAAACCAATGTTACCATATTAAGCTGTTATGTGATCCTAAAAAACTGTTACCCGGGATTTAAATTGTAATGTCATACTATTTTGTGGGGCAGCCGCAATATGTCACATATGTTTTTCACCCCTTTCCTTATATTCCCTAACGCGGGCGAGACCTTTCCCTACTTATTCGGTAAAACTCCTTTAAAAGTTTTCAGATCCTATTGGACTTTGGTTCAACGTGAAACCTTAGAGCGGAAACGGCGTTAGTATATTTTTTGTATACGAGATATTTGATAAATAGCAAGGATATATAATATTTGAGAATAAGCCTAATTATACGCTATAATAAATCGCATTAAAACATTTATTTGTACGTCTTTATTTGCACATAAATAAAGTAGACAGTTGTAACACTAAAGGCAAATGCCAAATTATTATCTGCCAAGCTGACTCAATGCACTTTTAATAGTAAGCCCAATCATAATAGAAATGCGAATGATGATTTTTCCTTTATTTTTTATTCCAACCCAGCTTTGCATGGGTATTCTGACTTTTGATAAGGATCGTAACATTTAAACAAGAATTTTTAAAATCAATGCTACATTTTTGAAGACTTTTCAATATACAAATTTCAATAAAACAAACAAATATTTTCTCTTTCTTACATATAAGTAGAATACTAAATGCTCGTAAAACTGTTACGATACTTTCAGTGATAAATAATAGCCCTCGTAATAATTTTAGTGCAACTCAAAATAGTTTCAAACTTTTTATTTGAGATATATTGCATCTGGGAATCATGTTTATATTAAATCATATTTCTTAAACTGAACCAGGGCTAACTAAGCAAAGGGTTAAACGTCGTACGTAATATTTACCTATAGTGTTGTCACTCGATAGTCCACTATCGATATCTGGACAAAAGCAATGTATCAATATTATATTGTTTAGATACTATCAAAAATATTATTGTCCTGTAACTGTAATACCTGTCGACACACAGCAATATTATCGATTGAGCTTCGATAATATTGCAGTGTGTATCAAAAAAGAACAATCGATACTCTCTTTTGTTTTTTTCATACCGATAGTGACCCTTGCTATATATAAACTAATTATCAATACTATAGACAGTATTAACAATATCGGTAGTAACGATAAGGCTATCAATGTGATGATGATTCAGAGTTCATTTATCGATAGAGAAACTATCGATAGTGTTCCAACACTAGTTATTCAGAGATAAATAACATCGATGAGGCTATCGAATTAACGATAGTTTCATTACAATAAAATGTATCGAAAATGAATACAATGAAAATATCGGTGATAAAGTAAACTATCGACACATAGCAATACTATCGATATTACCAAAGAAATTTTCGATATTGTGTCGACACTAGTTACCTAGAGGTATATATTTCCGGTGGTCGGCGGTCCGGTTTATGCGACCCCAAGATGGCGCCCGATATGCTAAGCGTGCTTTGATGGAAACTTGGCTATTTCTTCCCATACTTGGGATGATGCTTTTGTTATGAAACTCTAGTTTTCTTCTTGTCACTGAGACAAGAACTTCAACTTTGGAAAGTCTCGTGACGACGCAACTAAAAATACGGCTTGCCAATTTTGTCATTTTTCTTTTTGAGATATTAAATTTAGATTTGCTTTTCTTTTCAAAAGCATACATGTTTTAAGCAATGCTCGCAATTCGAAATGATTCTTGTGATACATAATGGAAGTAAATTCATTATATGAATAATTACATTTCTTTCTTGTTTAATGATTACCTATTTTGTGTAATGGTTGAAATGTCGGTCCCGACACCAACGATAGCGGGTTCGATCCCCGGACAGTGCAACATTTGAGTGCGTAAACATATCTGTTTGTATTGGTCTGGGTGTTTCTATGTATAATACGTATATTACCCAAACTACAAGCTTCACGCTTAACTTGGGGCTAGATGGTGCTGTGTGAATGTCAGTAGATTTTACACAAATATAAAAAAAAAGAAAAAACAATGGTTTTATCCACTCTCGGGCCCTCGGCCCCCACAAAATTAAGTACCCACTGGACTCCCTAATATAGTCCGTTCGACCTTTGGGGGACCAGAACATTACTTTTATCAACCCACTGATAAGCATTAAGACTGCATGGTGGGTTTCTTCTCAATCTCCCCACAGCTTATCAATGTGTGAACCCAAGCCACATGGGCATAGTAGTTGGTTGGCTGGTGGCTAACTTTTATATATATTGAATCAATAAGGTTAAACAATTATCCTTTGTAAAAATGTTTGTACAATTCGAAAGTGATGATTTATCCATGAAAAAGGAAATAAGATTGCAAGGGGCGTTTCCTTATTTTAAAGCTGTGTAATTCATTAGTTCTCAAATAAAACAAAAGAATAAGAAGTTCTCAGAAGCAGATGACAAGATTCCCATTTCAAAAATTTAAAGAAAACAACAGCCTATGGTAATAACTTGGGAAGCAATTACTTGGCGTTGTTTATTCTTTGCGGAGATTAAAAATGTTCAAGGAATATATTAAGGCGTGATTCGAATCTTAATTGATAATTACTTTCAATATACAAACCGGACTTTGATTGCAAGTTATGTTTAAACCATTTTAAAATTAAAATGGGATCCTTTCGTAAAATTCTTTCACTATGCTTACACTTAAAGTAATGAATAAATCTTGACTGATTCTGAGTCTGGAAAACTATGAACAGACCTCTACACGCAAAGCTTAGCTAAAACTAATAGCATACTTAAAATGGTAGGATCAAGATAGATTCCCTTATATTTAATCTTACCAAAAATATATAAGTATTAATATAAATTTTGACATGAAATGAGAACCATGTAAACCTATTTTTTAAAAGAGAAACTACACGAGTTTCATGCCGGTATCTTCTCGGTAGATATCAACCCTCCGAACCGGTGGTAGCTCATTAAAAATAACTTGACGATTCAAAAGTGCCATGAAATGATTTATTTGAATAAAACATTGATGAGTTTTTTTTTAAACGTTTCATGTAAAATGTTGTCAAGACGAGTTGTCTCAAGTTTGCGCTATGAAAAAGATATCAGACCTCTTGTAGAGCTAATTCTGCCAACTCCTACTTCAACAAATTCTACATATCACCGTGTTGCCACCCACGTGTAGGTGATGAGGATATTTAGTTTCTGACAAAGTAAGTACCGTGCCCCCAGATAGTTGTAGTTAGTTTTGTTAACATTTTGAGTTTATACAACGCTAACACGCTAATAGTAGCTGGGACAGACGACTGAAAGTCGTTTCCAAAGTACGGAATCTTGATTTCATAGAATCAGGTCATTCAAGACGATGACGATAAGAAACAGACAAGTTATGGAGTGAAGACCGTAGTTTTGGCAATCGTAGCGTAGGACGCCCTCCGGTCCGATGGACCGAAGACTTGTCCAAGGTCGCTAGTGGAGGCTAGATTACGAAAGTGGAGGAGTATGGTGGAAACCTATGTCCAACAGTGGACTGCAACAGATAGAAAAGAGAGAGAGTGGTGTTTCAACTAGCAATGTACTAATGAAACCGGTATAAATCGCTAAAACTAACTTTCACTGTATTCTCCCCGTGGGGTTCAAATCTAAGATCTCTGCATTAGCTAGCATACTAAACATAATATTAAGACAACTAGTTATCTATGATAAGGTCTAGACCTAGTTGGTAGTTTTTATACAATACGACACTGGACAGAGTAGACGGTCACCCTAAGACATATTGTTTCGTGACAATATCCCAAAATACGCAAACGCAATAAAAATTCACCGCATCGCGAACTTCAAAACAAACTTTCAATATCCAGGGATGATCGAGTTGCTTTTAAACAAAATTGTGTTATTAAATGTACCTTAATTAAAGCACTGAAACCCTCAGAGGTCGTTAAACACCATCGTAAACGTACAAGTCGTTAAAGCTCAGATATTAAACTTGGCGGTTTCATAGCTTTTTTATGAAACAATACAATTTCACAGATCGTGAAAAAAGACAAACTCTTTATGGACTTATCAACACATTTAGAAGATGTATATTACATGACTTAACTGACCCCTTGAGCGTCTAGTTGGTAGTAGACACGATACTGAGTCGTCTAGGTCACCCCGTCACCCGTCACCCGAGACAACAGATGTTAGGTCTCTTATACTCGGTAATTTTACTAGCTACAGTGCCCTCATCCCGAAACACAAAAGTGTATAACACTCGTGTTTCACGGGACGATATCGGCCACAGCGGTGGTACCTACCTAGACGACTAACTATTGCACGCAAGCCTTAGCTACAATCTTAGGATGATAGTTAACATCCACAAATCCGATTTGGGCTCGCGTGGTGGATATCGGCCCAATCTGCCCATAGATATATTATGCGGGAAGGCCTGTTCTCTACAGTGCACCGATAAAAGAAAAAGTTATTAAATATATTTAACTAGGGATAGAGCGTCGGTAGCTAATGGTGTGGACTGTTGCCCCTTCTACCGGGAGGGCTGAGGTTCAAATCCCGCCACGAAACAATGTGTTTTCGAATTTTCGAAATTATATGTACGTTATCCGACGCTCTTACGGTGAAGGAAAACGTCGTAAGGAGACCTGCGCACGACCTGTAAAGAGATTCAAAGGTGGTGCGTGAAGTCGTCCAACTCGCACTGGGCCCGCGTGGACGACTAAGGCCTAATCACCCTATACGGGTAGGCTCGTGCCCCTCGGTGGGGACGTTTAATGAGCTGATGATGATGATGAACTAGGGATAACACTGTTTAAATAATATTCATTTTGAAAATCTATAACCTCAATACAGCTTTGCTTTATTATATTTTTGTATTAAATATAATATAAATTGAAAAGCGCAGTTCAATAGATTAGTAGAGTCACAAAGTTTTGTCAGCAAGGTAATCCCTCGCTGTAACAACCTTTGTCGAAGGGACTTAACATTACTTGTAATTTTAAGGGAATTAACAAGATCGTGGATTTCACTGAAAGCTTTGTAAATGCAGGAATAATTTATCTGAGTTCGTTAACCTTACCGCCATAAACTTGATTATGCCTCCATTGGTGTGGACTGTTGTCTTGCGATCTGGAGGGTACAGGTTCAAATCCCGCCACGTACCAATGAATTTTCGAATTTTCCAAATTATATATACGTTTATCTGACGCTCTTACGGCTAACGCCGAGAGCCATCTGCGCTCGCCAATTGTCCGGTGAAGATGTGAAGGCCACCTGCCACCAACAGCAGTATTCAGTTTGAAATTAAAAAGCTCTTACGATGAAAGAAAACATCCTGAGGAAACCTACGCATGCTTGCGAAGATATTTAATGGTTGCGCTTGAAGGCCCATCCGCACTGGGCCCGCATGGACGACTAAGGCCCTAATCACCCTATACGGGTAGACACGTGCCCCTCGGTGGGGACGTTTAATGAGCTGATGATGATGATAAAGTGGCGGTCTGTATGTTGAGCTAAGATAGTTGATTTCAGTTATTTTTAATCTATCAGATAATTTGGCCTGCAATGTGTTACCAATTCAAGAAAAAATAATACCAAGTCACTTCTAATGTTCAGGTCTACCCTTGGATTTAAACCCACGACCGGATCACGTAACAATCTTAACCAATGCTTGGTCCACAAGACTACGGAGGGGTTTTATTATAAATACTTGTCAAAAATAACAGGATCGTACGTAATGAAAAGCAAGATATATGTTTATTAAATTCAGAGGTATCGAAAGGGAAATGAAATCGTTTGGGACGCACGACGCCGGATATCAGAGATCCTTACAGAGTGAAACAGTTCACACACTCGTGCCCTGTACTTTATAAAATTTCAACTCCATCAATATTATTAATTTTCATAGAAGTTAGGTGGATATTTCGAATTTTGAATACTTAAATCGTGTCAAGTGTTGATGGATCATTGGTGGACTGTTGCTTTCCGATTTGAAGAATGCTGGTTCAAATCCCGCCACATACCAATGTGTTTTCGAGTTTCTGAAATTGTATACAATGTACGTTCATCCGACGCTCTTAAGGGGAAGAAAAAATCGTGAGAAAACCTGCGCATGCATACGAAGACATTCAATGGTTGCGCGTGAAGTCGGCCAATCCGCACTTCGCCTTGTGGACGACTACGGCCTGTACACCCTATACGGGTAGGTTCGTGCCCTAAGTGGCTATAATGATGTATCGCCTGAACAAAAATGGCGAAGTAAAGAGCCAAAATAGTAAAGCTAGTCAAGTTACTCCGACCTGTCAGAGTCCCAAGCCTATACTTGCACATTGATATTTTGCTTTTATAAAAAAAAGATCTTTGATTAGGAGAATAAAAATAACATCTGCTTTACACTTCTCAACCTATTTCAGTCCACTGCTGGATATAGGTCTCCCCCATTTTTCCCGGTACTCCATTTTTCTCATTCAACCTTCACCAACGACCTTTAGTAAGAAATCAGCTTGCAGCGTCCCATTTGCAATTTTAAAATAAACACAAATAATATTCTCTTCAAATTCACAAGAAGCCAAGTATAGCGAATGCAAGTTGCTCGAGCACAAGTTATTGTGGCATCACAAAAGAGCTATCGGGCTTCCCACGGGCGAAGCGTCTTGAAGCTGTAAAAATCAACCCTTTATTCTAGAATACAGGATGTATTTCAGAAGGGCATCTAGATGCACTTGTGCACTGAATCAGAAGTATTTTTATTTAAGTTGTTTGATAGCAAGCTCATTAGGTTGCCGACATGGATTGTACGTTACGAGTATGTAACGTTTGGAGGCACGTGTGTGTGTTTCTAATGTAAAGGATTATTTATGTAAAACGCACATGCGGGAGCGTCTGCGTGTGTTACACATGTTTTCAGTGCAATTGTGTATATATCACATATTTATAATAATAAAAAATACATTTATACAAAATTTTATTTAAATGTAATAGACTAAAGGCATCCCAATTGATTCGTCTAATTAGTTTCTCCCGCAACATTAATTTGGTTTTATTATATTTTAAATTTCAAGATATCGTTTAAATACATAATTAATTACATCCTACTTATTTTTTATCTATGCTCCATTTACGGGTAGGCTCGTGCCCTTCGTTGGAGACAGAACATTGAGCTGATGATGATGCTTTACTTTCGTTTTCAAAGACGTTTAAAGAACAACTTGGAATAAAGGTTTTTTGTTTGTTTCTATGATTAATGACGTAGTGTATTTCAAAAGAGTGATCTTGCCATTAAGGAACTCTTTGTTTACGCTGCATTAATTTTCCCGTTGTGCCTATTAAAAGTCATGAAGACATCTGCTTGAAAACATACTAAATTTCCAAGAACAAACAGAAATACTTTATTATGGTTAGTTGTAAAACCTTTTTTACCCTCATTCGATCACCGACCATTAGGATAGTTGCTTGACTTAGGTTGTTAGCGGAAACTTTAAGCAGATGATAAATTTTTAGCATAACATTTATGGTGAAGAGAAAATGTGAATTTAAAGTACCCTTACACACCTACGATCTCCCTAATCGGTGTATGAGATGGAAAAATACATCCAAGCATTAGCTTAAGCCTTCTAATCTGGAGGGTGCAGGTTCAAACCTCGCCACGTAGCAATGTATTTTCGAATTTTCTAATCTAATTGTACGTTTAGCCGATGCTACTACGGTAAAGGAAAACATTGTGAGGAAACCTGCGCGACTTTTAATGAGCTGATGATAATGATAATTAACTCATAACACATTTGAAAATCTTTTTATCATACTCTCTTTAACCTGTCGCAGCCTTGGTTAGTATGCCTTGAGATTGGTCTCCCCTAGATAAATGTCACTTCTCTGCTTTATGATCCAGTCATATTTTTATCAGTCCTTTGGGCTATAGGACGTTCTACACAACACTTTCCAAGACGCCACTCCAGAACTCGTCTGCTCCATCCATCGGTTCTCATATACTGAAAAATGTGACGACAAAAAGGTAAAGCTTGCGGCATCCGGCACAAAATTAAGCTCATAGCGCTAAAACTATTTTCTAGCTTATTGAAGCGAAATGTGGAAAACAGTAATGGAGTGTGCGCTGGCGGAGACAACTTGGCACCAGGGCTGCCGCTTTACCAAATTGATTGAAATTAGCTTTCTCCCGCAACTTCGCTCGTGTTAAATTGGGAAATGGATTTATGTTTTCATTTCGGAATCCTGGTCAGGATTATACCATGGTTTCGTTCGTTTTTCTATCGATTTTTAGCATCCCAGCTGCAAAAAGTTCCCTATAAAATTTCACCCCCTCTCTTTCTGGGAATAAATGATGCACGATTTTTTGGTTGTGACAAATAGTCTACATACCAATTCTTAGTAGTCTACCTTCCTAGTATCCCTCAACTCTCTCCAGTTAAAAAAATCTCGTCTATTAGTCTTTTCGTGAAAGACGGACACACAGACACTTTCACATTTATTATATTTGTATGGATTATTGTATACTAGCTTTTGCACGCGGCTTTGCGTTTTAAGTGTAACACAGTTCCCCTTTTCTTGAATTAGAACACAGAACAGAACTCAAAATTAGTACTGTTTCCATGCGCTACTGTAGAAGATATTGTCTCTTTTTAATACTAATTTTTTATCCTGTACGAATTTGAAGGAGAGTTTCTGCGCAAAACTGGTTAATATTGACAACAACGAAAAATATATGAGAATATCAATTCATACTGTCCGATGGCCGCGAGCCTTTACAGCGCCACCTGGCAAATCACGAACAAAGATGGCTTTTATCATGAGCTCATTAAATCACCATAACAACCAATGATATTCTGCATATATAAAGGTAGATACGTCATCCGTGCCTCAAAACGAACCGCCGAAGAGAGTACAGTTTGTACTCTTTTGTTTAGGTAAATGTGTTCGAAATTCGAAATATGTGTATGTGTGCTGACAGTGCCGTCACTGCATTCGGAACACTTTTTTCGGTTGTTTTGCGAGTATATCACGAATTCATACTTTTTTACATAATTGATAACAACCAATAATTCAATACTCAAGTAAGTAGTTCACAGCATTCATATTCCTAAGTCACGTTACAAGTTCCATAAACTGGTATTAGACTGCTTTAGAACATACCATAGATATAGTATATACAAGATACACAAAGGCGGCTTAGAGGCATGACAAAAATATTGAAGTAAATATGTGTTGGTGAATGTCTATGTGTAAGTTCCAAATAGTGTTGTCCACGCTAAAAGTTCTTATTATCGATTATGATGTAAATCAACGGGCGGTCTCTTTTCGTACAGAAACCAAGAAAATCATGGGTATTTTAATCCAGATGAATCTGAATCATCAGCAAACCTATAATTGTTTACAACTTATAACGACGGTGACCGATGGTGGCCAGTACTTAGTTACTTTGAGCTAATATCTGCGATAACTCCTGAGCTCGGAGGAACTGAGGTATTAATTTTAATTAAATGCTGTGAAGGGAGATTTGTTTCAAATGAAATACTCGTGATAAATAACATATTTATTTGCATAGGGATTAATACTATGTTTATGAAAACACCTTCGCAAATAATGCATTATTTTAGATAAATTTAAGAAGTTATTGTGAGCTAACCTTTAAAGATATGACATTCTGTCATGCTGTCACGTTCTTTTTTAGAACTCTCATACACGACTTTTGCGAAACTTTAACCGTTTTCACAGCGCACGCAGCGGAAAGCTCTATGTAGGAAAATGTTCAATCATTATTTCTTACTGCTCCACTACTATTGTTTTTAGTACAGCGTATATTCTTTATCGATAAATAAGAAATCTAAAACAGAAATATTTTTTCTAATTGGTCCAGTAGTTCCTGAGATAAGTTTAAACAAACAAACTCTTCAGCTTTATAATATCAGTATAGATACATTAAATTAATTAACTCAATACTTTTAAATTATTTTATTTATTACCTTCTTCTTCTAACACTTTTTTGAGATGTGTTCGTATCGTTTCCTTGCTTAATTTACAATTCATTTACAAGTTTAATTCTAAGATAAGCATAGTTTCTATTAAGAGTTTAATCTGGTCTATTTTAAGTCCGCATTCATTTTTCCATCAATGCTGAACTGTATGGAAACCTGAAAAAAACGAAATTTATTTACCAATATGTATGTTTTATATCGATTGTAATGACGTCACCGCTTTGTCAAGCACTAGCGTAAACAAACAATTTGCTATTTTATACATTATTTTCGCGAATTTAAATAAAAAACACTATTTATTCTCAAATATATAAATAGGAATCAAAATTATATTTAAAACTTATATTTATAAGCCAATTTCTAGCTGAAATTAACTAAAAAATGATTCGTAAAATTCCAATGATAAAATCGTATTTACCAGTAAAAGTGTATTAATTTGGATTATTTCGCCTAGTAGCGTTGTATCCAGGTACAGCACAAGACACCATAATTGTATAAAGTTATAATTACAATACTAATAGAACAATTAGCAATAATATTTACAATTTTCACTGACACTGACAACACACCGGGCCGCTTTGGGCTCTTAGTCGCGAAAAACAATAACATATTTCTATATTTTCTCTGTCTCTTTTTCTCTCGGGCGTTCAGAATTGATTAAGGACCTCTCACTCCCACGCTTTGTGTATCTTGTAAGCGAAGCGCGCTAATACTAAATCTATGGAACATACATACAGTTGCAGTCAAAGGCGCGTTGCACGCTACGCTATAATCCGAAGATGTCTCTTACGAATATCTAACGGAGCACAACACCTTATTAATATGCAATCAGGGTTCAACATAGTTGATTACGGGAGGAGATAAATATATAAGTGTGCCTGACAACGCATAATAATCACCGAGATGATTGAAGATGAACCAACGAATAACATACCGCACCTTTTATATTATAGGGGCACAATTCGAAAAACATGATTGTTGGGAAAACGCGTTTGAAGATTCTTGAGCGCTTCTGTTCTCACAAAATCAGTCATAAATAAATAAAAACATTAATTGCAAAATAATAAAATATTATAAGAGTATGTCCGTTAGTTATGAATTACTTATCCTAATTAAGTTTATCCCAGCTTTATTAAAATGACAAACTTTACTCGGAATTATGAACATGGCATAAACTAAGTTTTCGCGGATTTATTGCACGTTCTCTTTTTATCACGAGCGTCGTGTTGATGTGTTGATTTTGGGCCCGTCATAAGTTAAACTCAAAAACGCTTTTTTTTTATATGTGCCCCTATAGTATTAAAGGTGCGATATCATTGCCGGATAAAAGTCTTCGAGCACAAATACAAATTGAAAATATATTTATTCAAATAAATCTTTTACAGATTCTTTTGAATCGTTTATTATTAATATTATAATTTGATGACCCTACCACCGGTTCGAATGAGTATAATCTTCGAGAAGAGCCGGCAAGGAACTCGGTAGTCACTCTTTTAAAATGTATATCATTGGTTTGGTTTTAAACTCGTGAAAGGGCATTTCAGCAAGTTTCTTTGGGTGGCACAACGCGACTTGGTGGGTGTTAAAGACTCTCATCGTACGATTATAGCCTGGACCGACACGATGGACCTACAGTGGGTCGTTGTAGACCTTTTTTATCGGTTGGTAAACAAGCAAGCAGTTCACCTGGGTTTCTATTTCCCTACTTTACATTGTCATTACAACATTACAATTGGAACTGTAGAGTTGCTATTCCCGTATAACTTTAATGTTAAAGGTTTAAAATCTATTGCTGTTACCAATTAAAATGCACCATAAAACAGAAGTAATGAAAATCAGGAGCAATCAGCGGCCTTGTGTGCAGCCAAACCGTCTCTAAAAAGGCAAGGATGGCTGTACATAATGCTCTTCTGGTTGCTACGTTGACGTATGGTAGTGAATGTTGGGTATTGCAGAAGAAACACGAAAGTAAAATAAATGCGGTAGAGATGCGATCGTTAAGGCTAATATGTGGTGTGAAATTGTGTGACAGGATTAGGAATGCTGTTATTAGAGAAAAGAGTGGTCTGAAAAGAAAAAGAAAGAAAAGTAGAAAGAGGTATGTTAGGATGGTATTAATTTATTTATCTTTATTAAGGAAATTAACAGCTTAATATAATACATGTGTTTAGTGTAAATGACATAATACATAAGCACTTAAAATGCTTGGTATGGACACTTGGAGCGCATGAGTGAAAGGAGAATAGCAAAGCAGGTTCATTGTGCGAATGTGGAAGGATACACGAGCAGGGGACGACCCAGAAGGACTTACCTTGACCAAATTGGTTAAGTCCTTAAGAAGGCTGGGGTGGGCCCCCAGCCTTCTTAAGGACTTAACCAATTAAGGGAGTAAAAGGAATAAAAGAGCTTGTATGAAAAGATTGATGGATGTGAATGAAGCTAGGGAAGTATGTGAAGAGCGCGCAAAGTGGCGTTCTATCATCTCTGCCTACCCCTCTGGGACCAAGGCGTGAGCTCTTTTTTTGTGATTATAAAATTTCATTCTTCGATGATTAAACGGTTCTTACGTTACGTGTACGAGCGAAAACTGAATAAAATACTGCGCCCTAAAGAATGAGCTTGAATATTATTTTCTAATATAGAAACCTTAAATTGCTTAAAACTAATTAAATTAATTTGATATCTATGCAAGTTGACAGGCGATGAATTACGATACTAATCAGCTATCTGTTCGCCCGGGACGCTCTCACAAATAACTTTAAGAAATTTAAAATAACATTTCTCGCAATATCAATTTCTGTTCATTTTGCCATTTTTGACAGAATTAAAAATAACAACCTCTAGCTTTCAAGTGAAAATATTGAATTACTTGTTAAAGCAGTTATAATTTTAACTTTGAACGACGTTTAAATAATGTACATTAAGTTTTTAGTGTTTTAAAGTTTGTTCCATGTGCATTTATACATAATCGTCTTTCCACCATTATTGTGTGAATTCACAGTCAGCCATACAAATTGAGCGTGGGTAATCGACTTTTCGTTGAATTAAATCGATAGATTTTCCAAACAGTTACTGTTATTTCATTTTCATTCCATGCAGATCTCGATTAAAGGATCCTGATTCTCTAAAAAAAGTCATAATATCTATTAATCAACTTACTTCATTTACAACGAACGGAAAAACTGAGGTATACCTGTAAAAACTTCAATTTGAACCGCTTCTTAGCAACATCCATCATACTTTCCTTTTCAACGTATCTGCTATATACGCGTAGATCGGAACCCGGAACCCTTGTTGTAGTAGCCGATGTCTTAAACATTATACCAAATGGGTTGTCCTAAATAATGCGACTATTTAGAATATTCAATATCACTATAAGATGACATCCATCCTCCAAGGAAGGAAGGAAGGAATGACATCCATCTACAGAAAAACGCCGTCAATTACAAGGTATTTTTCCTACCTCAGACGATTTGATTTCAAGAAATAAATAAATATCCACTGACACACAGCGCCACCTAGAACCAAGTTAAGAAGAAGATTGTAGTTAGGGAACTAAGCAACTGATAACAATGTAACATACTTATGTATTTTTTTTTAATGACAATATTATACAAAGTAACACTCAGACTATTACAAAATGATAAATGTTCATACATACAAGTGTTTGTACTGCCCGGTGATCGAACCCGGAACTATTAGTGTAATTGCCGACGTCTCAACCATCACACCAGATGGGTCGTCAAATTTCGCCAATAATGCGACTAATTAGAATATTCCAAATCACCATTGCCAAGATAATGACATCTAGAAATATTAAATCACATGGCATTTTTCCTACTTCAGACGATTCGATTTTAAGAAATTAATGACGTTGAATTTAAGGATCAACCAGCGGTAATTGGAGAACGCAGTGACCGTGCCGAGGGCGTCGATAGGTGTATGGTATAGGTACATATGCGCTACCCGAGGGATTAGAATTCCCAATTAATTTTACGATAGGATAAATTTTATTAGGGATTGGTTTTCTGGGTCAGCGGATATGTAGGAGCTTTACAGGTGTTGTTCAATGAGAATGTGTCGTTGAATTTGATAAGAATAAGAATATTCCGTCTAGGCTTCGAATATGATTTTGTCCCATTCGGTGTCGAGACCCTTGGTCCGTAAGGTCCTAGTGCTTTGTGGCTTTTTAAGGAAATTTCGAAAAGGTTAGTCGACAACACAGGTGACCGAAGATCTAGCAGCTACCTTGGACAAAGAATCAGTCTGGCAATCCAAAGGGTAACGCTGCCAGTATTTTCGGAACCTTGTCTGAAGGGACTTCTTTGAATTATATTTTTTTGTTGTTTTAATCACTTATTTTTAAGTATTTAGGGTGTAATTTATTTTAGTTGCTGCCGGAGATATTTCCTGAGCGATACGACCTGGCGACCTTCAAAAAAAGAACGTATTCCCTGCTGAAAGGCCGGCAACGCATTTCAGTGCCCTCTGGTATTGCAAGTGTACATGGGCGGCGGTGACATTTACCACCAGATGAGCCGTTTGCTCGTTTGTCTGCTATAGCATAAAAAAATAGTTATCTTCTGTTTTTTATTAAGTTTTTTTTTCTAGTTTAATTAGAATCTTATAAACTTTCGTATGAGATTTAAAGCTAAAGCTTGCAGTATTTGCAATGAATTACCTTAAATTTCAATATACCCACCTAAATGTACGCCAAAATACTTTTATTTTTTCTGTCTGTCCGCCTGTTTGTTCATGGTTATCATTCTGTGAAATGGCTGAACAATTGGACGGACTTTTTATGGCAGGTAGCTGATATAATAAGGTAAAACTTTGGCTACTTTATTTTTCAAATCCCGGGGATCGAACCTGGATCCTTAGTGTAACAGCCGACGCTCGACCATTACACAAATAGGTTTGTTAGTACAATTAAGTCTAACGAAACCTAAACGACCATATACAGCCAATTCCTAACGAAACATTTTATACGCTGTTCTTAATTTAGAAGTTCGTAAAAACTCCGCCCAATCCCAAAGGAACTAATCTCCCAAACTCACCCTACTCTTGCTTACTTTCAGATTAGCGGCACGTGGAAGACAATGATGTAAAAAAAGTATGGATTCGTGATTTGCTCACAAAACAATCGAAAAAAGTGTTCCGAATGCAGTGACAGGACACATACACATAATTCGAATTTCGAACACATTTCGTAATTCGAAATAACACATCGAGGTATTAATTAAAATTACATAATATACCGGTATACTCAGGTTAATATTACCGCAAAGATTTAATAAAATCCATCTTCTATTTCAAAGCAATAAAAGAGTTACCGCTATTTTAATGTAGCATCAATAATGTAAAAAGTATAGATTCGTGATATGCTCACACAACAATCGAAAAAAGTGTTCCGAATGCGGTGACAGCACACACATATTTCGAATTTCGAACACATTTACCTAAACAAAGGAGTACAAATTGCTCTCTCTAAGGCGGTTCGTTTATACAGAATACCATTGGTGGAAAACGAAATCATTGGAGATTCGCACCGAATCATGTGATCAAGATCTCTAATGTTGATGAATGCTGGGAAAACTATAGGATAACTTGATTAGGGCTGAACGAAGTTTTGCTTAACGTGCAAAGTTGACGTGTTGTTTTTATGTAATGTTAGTTTGCAACTATGTAATATCAAAGTCAATTTGAGTTTTCAATTTGGCAGTTTTGTACCTGCATATTGTTATAAATAACTTTTCTTATTGTATCGTGTCAAAATTATATATTTTTCTTTCTATCTAAATTTTGTATTGTAAAAAAAGTTGGATTTGGTGAAGTTAATATTTATTTTAATTTGACACTAACTAGTGTGGTTAGTGATAAGGCAACTCTTTCATCATCAGCCTATAACGTTCCACTGAAGGCCACAGGCCTTCTCACATATCATAATTATGAGGAGCAATTCTTCAACATGTAGTTATTATATTTTTTTATTTCCTGTAACATTTTATGGCATTACTATTATTATAGACTTTTAGTTGGCGTAATATTTTTTTTTTGACTCTGATTTTAATAAGTTTGGCAACCTGCTGCGGCGACCGATTTCTTTGATATTAGGGCATATGAATCTAATGTTTATCGAAATTATCGTTATCGTTTATTTTTTGCGTGACAAAGTAACCAAAATATAACCATATTTTTTTACAAACGTTTGCGTACAAAGCGTCGTTAGTAGAATAATAACGGATAAATTATGTCATACAAAAATGAATACCTTATAGCGATATAAGTACTAGCCAAACGATACAAATACTCAAAGGTGAATTTTCACGTCACGTTATTTGAATAATAGGAGGAAATACATTTCACACGCAGCGATATTATTGAATACATAAAAAAAAGAATACAAAAAACATCTAACATTACACGTAAAAAGCTACGATCCCGTCATCCATCAAGCCGGCGGCCGATGTGTGAGTGACACCACTAAATTCCCGCGTGAAAAATTCGCGCGCATCACTAGTTGAGACCTCGCCATCAAAGATTCATAGCCTCCGCGTAACAAACGACCGGCCCGGTTAAATATCGAATTCAATCAATATAATAACTTACGCAAAGTCGGAAGTCGGTTGGCACCTCCAGAAAATCCTGCTTTCCACAAGTTTTTTTTCTCTAAGTCATTAGTCACCTACGTCACTTGTAACAAAACACCACAGAACACATCACTTGTTTGCAATTTGAATTAAGAACAAGACACTATTTTTCAAAAATAGAATGTTCTAGAGCTTTTTTGAAAAGATATAACTTTGTGTTCGAAGTTTGTATGAGTATTCGCGTATGAGACTGACGCGTAGTGGCGCGGCCGGTCGGCGCGCGGTACTGAGCCTGAAGCGAGACCTCTTGCTAAAGATGGCTTGCGCGCGCAATCTCTATTTAAATAGTAATATTAGTTTTAAAATAAATTTTAATAAATAAATTAGGCCGCCTAGATTAAGTGGCTGCGTTTTAGTAATATTTAAAGCTCTCATTGAACCTCAATAGCAATTTCTTAGGTACATTTTAGTTGCGTAAATAATTGTTACCGCAATCATTTAAAGCATTATTAGAACTTCTTGACAAAAGAGACTAGAGGCTATTACGAAATTAATAAATATTCAACTGATAAAGAAAAAACACAGTGATTATCACTAAAGTTGTCCCAAACTTAAATACAAAAAACATAACGTAGACACAAGGAAAACTAATTAAATATATTAAGAAAAACTACAGACAGACAAAAGTTTTAAAAATTGTTACGTGCCGTATATTTATATTAAGATAAAATTATTATTTCTGTATTACAAACAGAAACTCCAAGTTTACTTTCAAGTATAGATTAATAATAAAACAGACAGTTTCTATGAACGAAACGTCAGAACAATATGTCAGAACGTCTCAGGAAGTTCACACAGACGTATTCCTGTATTATTCAAAGTCACATGTCTGGGAAAAAATCTTGTAAATAATAATATTTATCTCCTGACATTCACACAGCGCCACCTAGCCCAAAGTTAAGCATAAAGCTTGTATTACGGGTAATAAACAACGGATAAACATATTTTTTTATTGTAAAAACATACATATTATACATAGAAATCACCCAGACAAATACACACATATATGTGCATGCACACAAATATTTGAACTGCCCTGGGATTGAACCCGAAACCCCTCTACACCAAAATTGTTGTGCAATCTGACTGAGAGATAGAAACTTAGGAGTAATCTCGTTAATGAATGAAGCTTTAATTGAACTAAGCATTTATGTCACAAGACCCATGGCGGAGTTCTAAATCATGGAAAGGGATCCGTTTGACCCGAATTTAACGTAAGTGAAGTCGCGGCAAAAAGCTAGTACGATAAGCCCACTGCCATATCGACTTCCTCATCCTTATTACTACAATAAAACCAAATACATATTTCTCAATCTATGGCCAATTACTATGATTGATCACACCATAAAATACCTAATTTATATCTTAATGGGGGCATTTTATGAGTATGTACTGCATATAAACCATACGTAATGTTAAACGATGTCAATTTAAGGAAGAAAATGAATATTACGATACCGTGCAGTAAATATGGCGACCATTAAAAAGAAAACACCGGTTTTTGAGTAGCGTGATGATATGAAAGATCTTATCAAACGCAATGTAGCTTGTTGTTAATGTTTTGGTTGGAACTGAATATAATCTTACCTTGAAGCTTATTCTTTATGATGAATAGCTAACGAAATAGTAAAGTTACAAAAGGCTTAAAATAAGACAACGATTCGGAAATTTATTCGGGATTAAGACGAAAGTCTTTGAGCATGCGTCCTACCCGTACTAACATACGCAAGCTGAGACATGACACTGACTGCGGATTGGTTCACAAGTTCAAGTCGCTCAATGCGCAATGGAGTGAGCTACGCTGGGGGTCTCTCTTGGGGATAATATCAAAAATTATTTATTCCGTAAGAGAACTAAAGTTACCGACATAGCCCGCCGGATCAGCAAGTTGCAGTGGCAGTGGGCTGGTCACGTATGTCGCAAAACCGATGGCCGTTGGATCAGACGTGTTCTGGAGTGGAGACTGCAGGTTGACAAGCGTAGCGTAGGACGCCCGGACCGAGAGATCGACGACTTGCGACGTCGTTGTTGGAGGCTGGATCGGGAAAGTGGTGGACCGGCATATCTAGCTTCAGAATGGAAAGACTTATGTTCCAGCAGTGGATGTGAAACATTTCTCTTCAACTTAGTTAATTTCATTATTCAAATCGTCAGTTTTATAATTACATTTCGGAAATTCTCAGATTACGTTAAGTATCAGCGACTCAAAAACCTCGCAATAAAAACTGCCAAAGCGAAAGCAGGGAAATTAGGCTGAAAAGTAAAAGATTTTCTTCCGTGGTTAAAGCTACAAAAGGAAATTAAAAAAAATAAATGATCGGGATTGCTGTGTAATGGAACCGTTCATTTATTGTTAAGCTTTGATGTATCATAAATAGGAACGAGGATTAATTGCCATTATAATTAATTTCATAATTACCAAGTGTACAGGACGTCAAAACGCTCACTTGATGTAAGTGATACGCCAACCGTGACAGAGCGGCTTGATGACCAACAATAGATAGACAATTTATTATTCTCCATCAACGCCCCACTGCGCCTGACACCCGACACAACAGATGCTTGGTCTCATATACCTTTTTTTACTAGCTACAGTGCCCTCATCCCGAAACAAGAAGTGCAAAATTCTTCTATTTGATGGGACGATATCTACAAATTTAATTCTTATTCTTGAACTACTTTCATGGTCAAGTACGCACGGCGTTAGGCTGCATGACCCGGAGATCATAGGTTCGAATCCCGCCGTGAAACGTCATCATCAGCTCATTAAACGTCCACGCTGCGAGCCGCGAGCCTACCCATAAATGACAGAAGAAAGAAAGAAAAAAATTTTATTTCAAATAAATCTGTTACAGATACTTTTGAATCGTTAATTGTTATTATTTTCATATTTTTTTACGTAAATATAGTAATCGTATAAGCCGTTTACGTGCGCTTATTGTGCTCAGTGCGGATTGGCTGGCTTCCTGGCCCACAACCTTCAACTCTTCGCAAACCGTTCGCAGGGTTTTCTCACAAGCGTTCCTTCACCTTCCAGAGCATCGGTAAATGTACATACAATTTCGAAAATTCGAAAATAAATTGATACGTGAAGAGATTTAAATCTGCAGCCTCCAGATCGGAAACCAATACAATACTTGCATATTTTAATATGTAAAATTGCCATGTAACATTTAGCAGGTTCAATTCTTTTGAGTAGAACCAAACTAAATATATTTTCGTAAACAATCTAAGAATTTACTGCCTCTTAATAACGTACCCGATTTCTCTACAAAAATCGTGTCTGCATCGGTCCCTAACTTATTTTGACTTGGGAAAAATGCTTCGCATTCCGGGATGGTTGGGAGAGATCTACTTATAGGTATGTGTATACAAAAATCCTCTAATGCACTATACATTAGCCGCATAATGCCGAGTGAGAAGCTAGGATAACGGATGTGATTCATCAGCAGCTTATTAAGCGTGATGCACGAGCGTACCCGAACAGGTGTACAAGCCTTAGTCGTCCACGCGGCTCAGTGCGGCTTGGCGACATCACGCAAAACCTTTGAATCTCTTTGCAGGAGTGCGAAGGTTACCTCATGATGTTACCCTTCTCCGAAAGCGTTGGATGTGATTAGAAATGGTTAATGGCAAAAAAAAACAATATTTTAAAATAAAATTATATGTTAGTTTTAAGTTTTGCTTTAGAATGCATAAGTGAGGCCAGGGATATCTAGCATACAATAGGAGACCAGTGTGCCGCAATTCAATGCGATAGCGATCTAAATTATATGTGCCTATTTAAGTTAGTAGTCAAAGTCAAAATTCATTTATTCAGATTAGGCTTACAAAAAGCACTTATGAACGTCAAAAACAATACAAATAATACAATAAAAAATACATTTAAAATACCAAAGTAAAGCACAATAATGAATTTAGATACTTGGAAAAAATCGCTGTTTTGGCATATAGTATTTTGGCATAGTAATGGATATGTCTCATTTCAGCCACATAATGTCCACTGCTGAACATAGGCCTCCCCAATAACTTCCACATCAACCGGTTGGAAGCTATCTGCATCCAGCGGCCACCCGAAACCTTCCTAAGGTCATCTGACCTTCTTGTGGGCGGCCGTTCCACGCTGCGCTTGCCAGTACGCGGTCTCCATTCGAGAGTCTTACAAATATAAAAATCCACTGACATTCACACATCGCCATCTAGCCCCAAGTTAAGCGTGAAGCCTGTATTATGGGTACTAAACAACGGATAAACATACTTATATATTTTTTTAAATACATACATATTATACATAGAAAACACCCAGACCACTACAAATAGACAGTATAGTAGTAATATAGGTCGGATAGTTCACGCAGACAAACGTTTGTACTGCGCGGAGATCGAACCCGGAACCCTTGGTGTAAGAGCCGACATCTCAACCACATACACCAGATGGGTTGTTAATATC
The DNA here is from genome assembly GCA_019425675.1 of Leucinodes orbonalis. Lineage (NCBI taxonomy): Eukaryota > Metazoa > Arthropoda > Insecta > Lepidoptera > Crambidae > Leucinodes > Leucinodes orbonalis. The sequence continues at coordinate 109,892 of PQWD01001281.1, forward strand.
TCATCACCATCTCCAACAACAATCAAGTAACAAAATAAAGCCACAAATAACATTATAATCCACGTATAATTTGGCTCACCTATTCTTACAAATGGATTAAGCTCACGTAGAATAATATAATCCAATTATTAACATAGAGGTGCATCGTATAACAGACAGCCAGAATTTTCATAAAGTAGGTCTCGAAAACCTGCATCGAATTGTTTCAAGTCTACTTCACACGGCGCTTATTTGATCAATGTCATGTTTAAATCAATTTTCTTTACGTTCACACGCGACATGTGTTACTGTTAAGCAATTTTTGGAACATTGACTTCAGATATGGACCGTTATATGAATTTATGGTGAACATAACAAATGATGATGTAACAGGATGATGTTTTTATTAAAAATAAGCACACATCTTTTTCTATCGCAGTCGATTGCTGTCCAAGGTCTCCTTTTGTGTGCTATATATCCCTGACCTCCAATATCCATCCTTAAGCAAAACTTGAAATCAGCCATTTTCTGTTTTTTTATGTATAAAGTATATTCAAGATTCGTATAAAAATCTTAATGCAGTTAACAGAATACAAACTCACTAATATCGGATTATCAGAGTTTGGTTAGTAAAATACGAGTAAATAAAGTCATCGTCTTGTTGTCACTGCGAACGGTTATCTTCAATACTTACGCTGATACTTTAAAATAGCAGTTGAAATTGTTATCTCACAAATCTTATATCTCAGCGTCGAATACAAAACATATGAAAATAATCAAAGCCGCAATACATAGCACACATAGATTATCTGACACACAAATTGAATCCACTTTTATAATCTCCATCAATTTCCATCATACTCGACGGGGTGGGTACATAAAGTGTCATCAAACTGAATAAAAGATAGTGAAAGTACTAAAGGACTAATGGAACGTCCCAACATTGTAAATAGGGCCCACAAATCAAAAGCTGGATAGGCCATAAATCAAGCCTTCCCCAGGTAATAATGCTAAAGTCTGTTCGGTGGCTTTGAGCAATGTATGCTCGTATGATGTACTGTTTTAAAGCGAACAATGTCAGGACAATTTTTTACTGTTCGCCATTTTTTGACGTATTACATGTTCTCATACAGGGATTGTGTTTGTTAACCAAGTTATATTTTGCGTATGTTTGAATTTGGGTCCAAAATTTTGTTGTAGGTCACAATCTGCTGTGATGTAATTTATTTACTACTTCAACTGAAACTAAAAACATTATTTTTATGTTATGAAGTGAACAGGACGGTCAGGACGCACACCTGATGGTAAGTGATACACCTGACTATAACAAAGCGGCATTTACGGAGACTAACAACTTATAGACAGTTATTATTCTTCATCAACGCCGCAGTGGCGCCCGTCACCCAAGACAACAGATGTTTAGTCTCTTACATCCAGTAATTTCACTAGCTACTGTGCCCTCATTCCGAAATAGTCTACCACCTAGTAGACGAATCATTATTTCTGAGCAAACCGCGCGCAAGCATTTTTTTATTAAATTGTAGCCTCTATGACATTATTGCCTTCAAAGTCCCACCGGAACAAGCCATCCCACACAACATATACAATTAAAAATACAGATAAACCAAAAGCATAACTCCTGTAGCAATCTGCAGTGCTTTGGTCCTTGTAAGCTTTGCAACATATAGGGTAATTAGGCCTTAGTCGTCCACGCGGGCCCAGTGCGGGTTGGACGACTTTACGCACAACCTTTGAGTCTCTTCGCAGTCGGGCGCAGGTTTCCTTTCTATGTTTCACCTTAAGGGCGTCGGATAACGGTCATATATTTTTCGATTATTCGAAACACATTGATAAGTGACGGGATTTCAAACTCAGCCCTACCGGTAGGAGGGCTACAGACCACACCGACGCCCTCACTCAGCGCCACCTAATTCCAAAATAATCATTTCCAAAATAAGCAGCCAGCCAGTGGTCTAATAGCTAAGCAAGGCACGGCAACCGACCAATGCCGTCACAGAAAGAAGACGCGCCGTGCTGAAGGAATGCTGATTGGTAAATAGCGTTTATCACGCTTCTGAAATTCCTCTTTTGGATTGCAGATTCATCGTGAAGCCTTATTAATTTTGTTTTAGGTACTTTATAATAATAATAAAGTTCATTACAAGTAAATCATATTTCCGTTAAATTTTAAATTTGATTTGTGACGTTAAATTAAACGTCGCATTGTCATTGCCACGCTTTCATCAGCGCAACTTGGACTGGAGCTGAAAATTAAAAGATAATTAATAAGCGAAAACAACTCCGTGTTGAAGCTCCATCCGAATTCAATCGATTTGTAGATTTATAAAGAAGTGCTTCCTTAAGCCCCTTTAACGATGCGAACGCCAGTGCGCACGGCAAGGATTCGGTTATTTAATGAAAATAAAATGATTTTCGTATATAAATTTATAATTTATATAAAAAATTAACGCATTTTTTTATTGTTTACCTAAATTATACATAACAATCAGTTTCATAAAACAAAAAAAAACGCAATGAGCGGCCTTATTGAAATGTCAATCTATTCCTTTGGATGAAGAAAAAATGACAGTCGATTCACTCACACACATTTGATTTATATTAAATGTGTAACGATCTGTATACAAAGAGCGATTCTTTTATTTTGATGCATAGACAAGCAAAAATAACAAGATTAGAACCACATACTCGACTAAGCGCAACTGCTTAGGTAGTTGTTTAACGTTGTTTTTGGTTATAAGGCTGGTATATGAAGTACGGTATATCTCTCTTGCTCAAGCTTAAGTGTTATTTCCTAAAAAACTACGTAGTTCAAGGTATCTGATATTTCAACATATTTGTCATACATATCGTAAAAACATTTTGTTGTTTTTCTAATGTAATGAGTTTTAGATTAAGAAAATCAAGAAATACATATTTTTTAATTTCCAATGAAATCAAAAAATCTTGGCCCGCGTTTACCTTTATACGTTAAGTACTTTTCAATATTATTTATTGGTTGCTCTCTGAAACAAAAGTTAAGCACTCTAAAAGGCTCTTTGTTGAGTTCCCTTCGTGTTTGTTTATTCCCTTCCCCGTGTATGCGATGGGTTGAAGTGACCCTAATTTCCTGGAAGGGCAATATGTGCTTGGGATCATTACAGATTCTAAGAAAAAGACCAGTCATTAATAAAGGCTACGGATGTACATTCATACGTGCTAAGTTCAAAATATATAAACAGTACAAAAATATTATTATTGTAAGAGTGTCGGTGGCTCAATGGTGTGGACTGTTGCTTTCCGATCGAGAGGCCGCAAGATAAAAATCCCGCCATGTTTGGTACAGGGCGGGATTTTGTCTTGCGGGATTTTATCTAGTGATTTAAAATTTTCGAAATTATATGTACGCTATCCAACGCTGTTACGGTGAAGGAAAACATCGTGAGGAAACCTGCGAACGCCTGCGAAGAGATTCAAAGGTTGTGCGTGAAGTCGCCCAATTCGCTATGGGCCCGCGTGGACGACTAAGGCCTATACACCCCATAGGGTAGGCTCGTGCTTCTCGGTAGGGACGTATAATGAGCTGATGATAATGAACAAAAATATTAAACTTGTTAAATATTAAACAACGAAAAGAGCCTGTAAAGTTGCTAACACCAGAGTCCCTGAGTGCGGTCCGTGCTTTAACTATCAAGTTTGATAAGATGGCGGGCGTGTTTTACATATTTTTAGAAGTCGGGGTTATTATAAGTTCACAAAACAAACTATTTGTTAGGCACCTGCCCTTTTATGAACTTTCGCAGACAGTTTTGTGCGTAATTAATAGTCGGGCAAACTATTACGCCTTGGAGTCATTCAAAAATAGATTTGTTTAAGGTTTAGATTGGTGAAAATAAAATATTATTAGTGCTGTTGCTGGATGATGAAAGCAGATGACTGGAGTGTCTAGCGCAAAACGGGGGAGACCTATGCCCGGCAGTGGACGCAATAGGTTAAAAGAGAGGGTGTAAAATACAACGGTTCAAATAAACTGACACAAAGTAAGTTTCTTTTTACATCGCCACGGATTCATTTATAAATATTTCCTCCGAAATCCATGCGAAGATAAACGTTAGATAGATAGATAGATATGATTCTTTATTGCACACCAAAAAAAGAAAAAGATACATATTTAACAACAAATAAAGGAAAATAATGCAATTCAGGCGGCCTTATCGCTTGGAGCGATCTCTTCCAGACAACCTCACAAACATAGAAAATTAACAACATGAAAGGGCAAGACAGTGCAAAGTAAGAAAAGCTTAATTCAACTTATAAATACATAAATATATTTCAACATTAACATATATACATATATAAAAATATAAATAAACATAAAAAAATATATATATTTAAATATAAAATACATATATAAACATCATATATATATATATTACTCTACACATAAATAAAATATCTAATACATTTATATTATTGATATGAAAACAAATAGATAAGCTTATATTAATAAATTAAGATATAAGGAATATAACATACATAATAATATGATACATTCATAAATAAAAAAAAATATTAAAAAAAAAAAATAAATAAAATAAAAAAATAATAATAATGTTAAATTGAAAGGTAAAATTCTTTTACGCGACTTTTGAAAACAGTTAGAGAAGGAGACTGACGAATGGACATTGGCAGAGAGTTCCACAGTCGAATGGATTGAACAGCAAAAGACTGGGTAAATGAACGTTTTTCTATTTTAAGAGCCAGCAACGCCTTTTCCATCAGGTATTGCAAATTCAGCACGGTAACTGCAAAGTCACCAAAACATCGGGAGAATAATAACTAACAAATTTTAACGCGAAGAATTCCACGTTATTAGTGTCGATTCAATATTGAATATTTAAATGGACGGAGGTGTCATAAACTAATTTGCCTCTGTACATTACATATTTAAATCAAACAAAGACTTAGGGTTTGCGTTCAACGGTCTAACAGTCCACACCCACTGAGCCACCGACGCTCACTGCTATTTTTATGACGTTACAAACAAATGTAACATTAATAGTACACACTCATAGCTCGGTAGTGACGAGCAAACTCCGAGTACCAAAGTTCGGCTAACTCAGCACCAACTGTATAATAAATTGCCTTTTTTACAATTTACAACGCAAACTTCTGTATTGGCAATACTTGTAGGATTTGATGATGGTTTCATAAACTTTTGTAACTTTACATTTTGGCTCGTGTAGAAGGCATACACCTTTTAAGTTCAATGACAGACACTTATTTGCCCTTGAATTTTATTCCGCATCAACGAAGCAAAAGTAAAATATAAAAAAATACCACTGACATTTACATAGCGCCATTTAGCCCCAACTTAAGCGTGAAGCTTGTAGTATAGATACTGTTACGAATTGACGTAATTAAAATGACATTAAATATGGCGGCTAATATGTGACGTTAGTCCACCATAGAGTATAATAATAAGTAATAATAATAATAAGTTTTTATTTCTTAATAAAAGTTACACATTTATACACAGTGATTGAGGCCACCATTTAAGCAAGTAATGCCTGTGCCTGGTGCCCTCGCTCTTCCATATCCAAAATTTCTTAATTGTAAGTGTGCAGATAACAACATTTAATGTGTTCTTAATCACGATACAAACATTTATGCTCTTAAAAACAACTTACAAAAGTGTGTGTGTGAGTGTGTGTGTGTGTGTGTTGTGTGTGTGTGTGTGTGTGTGTGTGTGTGAGTGGTGTGTGTGAGTGTGAGTGTGTGTGTGTGTGTGTGTGTGTGTGTGTGTGTGTGTGTGTGTGTGTGTGTGTGTGTGTGAGAGTGTGTGAGTGTTGTGTGTGTGTGTGCGTGCGGGCGTCTGCGTGTGTGATTATTTGAATGCGTGAATGTGTATGTGTGCATGTGTACGATCTATCACTTAAATATCAGTATATTCTCTGTTTCCTCATAATCAAGTGGCATAAGAAATTTTGTTATTAAACCTTTGCATTCATGCAATGTTTTACTGTATATATTTTCTATTTTGTTAATTACATTATAAAGATACTTAGAACGGTTACTAAATTGTTTCTGACCAAATGCAGTTTTAGTTTGGGGTAATGAAATAATATTTTTCTTCTAGGTGTTATTGTAGTGGGGTCATAAGGGGTGACTTTATGAACTTTTAAAATTGTGTAAAGAATGTACAGCTTTCGCACTGATAGTACTTGAGCAAGGGAGTACAGAGCGTCAGTGTGAAATCGTCGTGGTTTAAAGTGCATAACTTTTAATAAAGCTCTTTGCGCACGCTCCAATGTAATCATTTTCGTTTTACTAGCTCCTCCCATACAGGAATGCAATAAGTTAAGACTGACTGCGCTAATGTAACATATATTTCTTTTAAAATGTTTCTCGTGACTGATGCTGACCCATCTTAACGCCTGGCACAACATATCTCAGATTCTTAAAGATCCATATCAGTTTTCGAATTCTAGCGGACACCAGTTCAATATGTGCATTCCAATTAAGACGTTGATCCACCATCACGCCCAAATATTTTGTTTGCTCAACTTTAGTCAGAACTGGGCAGCTACAACCCTGAGACCGCGTGTGAGAATTGCATGAGTGAATTCGGAGTGAAAATTCGCCGTTAGGTTGCGAGTGATTTTGAATACTGTAACAGATGTAGTTTGTTTTGACGGTGTTTAAAGTAAGTACATTATTTATTAACCAATCAGATATTACACACATGCCGCGCTCCGCCTTCTCTTTTACTGAAGCCCAGCTCTTGCCAGTGAAGACGATAGCAGTATCATCGGCATAGGAAAAAATATGTGCACTGTCTATTTTGAGATTACATAATTCATTAATGTATAATAAAAAAAGTGTGGGACCTAGAACACTTCCCTGAGGTACTCCATATGATGCACTGACATCACCTCCGGTACACCGACCCAATGTGACCCTCTGAGTTCTTTCTGAAAGATAATTTTTGAAAAGGGAGAGTGCTGTTCCTCTTATTCCATATAGTTCTAATTTGTTAATTAGAATGGGAATAGACACGGTGTCGAAAGCCTTTTTAAGGTCTAGAAATACTGATAAGCACTTCAATCCCTTATCAACCTTTTCAGCAACAAGCTGACTTAGAGCAATTACTGCATCTTCAGTAGATTTACCCTTTTTGAATCCAAACTGGGATTGGGATAAGAGCTGATATTTATTTAAGTAATTCACCAATCTTGAATTAAGGAGTTTTTCAAGTATTTTTGATATAGCTGGAAGGACAGAGATGGGTCTATAATTATTAACATCATTTTTATCCCCACTCTTATATATTGGTGTAATAATAGACTTTTTGAGCGGGGCTGGGAATACTCCTTGCTGAAAACAGAGGTTAGCGAGGTGAGTAATAATAGGAACTATTATACTCTTTGATAGTTTCAAAAATAAAGCGGGGTTGTTATCCCAGCCCGGTGCACTATTGGTCCTTAAGCTCATTAAAGTCCTCTCAACCTCATCTGCATCAGTTTCTAGCAGAACAAAAGAATTACAAATCCCTTCTACCTGCAAGTTGCTTGAGCAAGAGTCATTAGTTGCTTGTCTAGGGGCCGTGTGAGTACATACACTTTCAGCAAGGTTTCTACCTATTTTAGAAAAGAAACTATTGATGTAATTCGCGGACGCGGTAGGATTTTCCTTGATATTGATTAATTCTGTATTATCATTATGTGTTTTATTAGTATAAGTTATATTTTTTATATTTTTCCATAATAATTTATTGTTATTTAATGAATTAGTAATCAAGTCCCGCTCATATTTTCTTTTCAATTTTTTAATTAGATTGTTACAAAAATTTCTATATCTGTTGTATGTTATTTTTAATATTTCGTTGTCACTGTCTTTGTTTACTTGTTTTTGTAAATTATTTCTGTTTTTGATGCATCGCAAAATCCCAGGAGTTATCCAGGGCTTGAGTGTTGGCTTTTAGGTAGTTTTGAAATCACTGTATTAGCTTTTAGAGATTCGTTAATTTTATCTATTAAATCAAACGCTATGATATTTGGATCGTTAATAAATAGCAATTCATTTAGTTTTTTTTGTTGTAGGGAAATAATGGCGTTGTTATAGTCGACTTTAGTTTTTGTTGCCTTAATATATTTCTTATTTTAGTTTTTAGATAATGAAAGGAGAACTGTGGAATGATCGGTAACAGAGGTATGAAGAACTGCAACAAAGGCAGATAAATTTCTTTTCGAATCTTCAACATAAAGTGGTCTAGGCAATTTTTATCTCTAGTGGGTAATGTATGACCCGCCAAAATACCGTATCCGGAGAGAGATGTTAAGTAGTTAGTTCTATTTTTGTATTCGTAAGTATGTTCAAAACTTTTGGGTAAAATATTAATATTTATATCTCCTGTAATTATCAGGTTATTTTGTGATGATAAGGTTTCCACATGTGAACAAAGTGAATTTATAAAACCTTCAGCATTCGTGTTAGAGGGGGAGCGATATAGACCAAGTATTGTGTTGTTAAGTACATCGAGCTGCAGACAAGAAGCGCCACCAAGAGCAATTTCTTTAACTTTAGGTGTCAATGATTTCTTAATATAAGCTACCACACCATCATTTTGGTTCAATTGACATGTAGTGCTATAAGAACTATAATTATCAATTTGTGGTATCGGCTTGTAAGTATAACATGCGAATTGTCAAATAGCAAAGAGTCTAGCATGTTCTAGATATTTCGCGAACTATGTAGGAATGACGTCGACGCTTCGAGCTCAGCGGCCGGACAGGTATATAAGCGGGCCGATGGTGCGCCGGCAGTCTTGTGTTCTACTCAAGAGCGAACGAAGAGCGAAATACCTGCGACTACAAGGAAGAAGCGAGTGATACAGCGATATCTAAGGGATCGTCGAGTGTGATATAACAGTGTGAAGAGTTAACGAGTGATTATTACGTGTGTGTGTGCGGAAAGTGTTGTGTTATAGTGTGCAGTGTTAATTACGGATTTTAGTGCGTGCGTTAATTGATAAATTAGTACGAGTGTAAGTGTAATTAGTGTTGTGTTATATCACACTCGACGATCCCTTAGATATCGCTGTATCACTCGCTTCTTCCTTGTAGTCGCAGGTATTTCGCTCTTCGTTCGCTCTTGAGTAGAACACAAGACTGCCGGCGCACCCATCGGCCCGCCTTATATACCTGTCCGGCCGCTGAGCTCGAAGCGTCGACGTCATTCCTACATAGTTCGCGAAATATCTAGAACATGCTAGACTCTTTGCTATTTGACAATTCGCATGTTATACTCTATGGTGGACTAACGTCACATATTAGCCGCCATATTTAATGTCATTTTAATTACGTCAATTCGTAACAGTATCTATACTACAAGCTTCACGCTTAAGTTGGAACTAGATGGCGCTACGTGTATGTCAGTTAATATTTATTTATTATTGTTGTGAGTTTCTGCATCTTCGAATGCATTCGGGCGGTCCCTTCGTCATTTAATTTCTTTATCTCGTCTGGTGTGCGGGCTGTGTGAATTTGAATCCTCGTTATACATATTAATGCGGCAAATTTAAATTTCTCAACAGTTGGTATTGCTTGGCGTTGAATGATTTATAATGGACTGTTTATGATTTTAAACGTCTTGTTCTTGAAATTACAATGCACTTTAGTAGCTATCTTATTTGTTATTAAACTTATAATCGTGGTATAGGATGTTGAGTCGGGCATTGTATTGTTACTGGTTTTTTTATCCACTATTCGCACACATTCACATAGCACCATCTACCCAAACATATTCATGTTTCATCATCATCAACTCATTATTATGTACCTACCGAGGGGCACGAGCCTACCCGTACAGGGCGTATAGGCCTCAGTCGTCAATACGGGCCCAGTGCGGATTGGCCAACAACCACGCACAACTTTGAATCTCTTCGTAGGCGTGCCGCAAGGTTTCTTTCAAGCGTCGGATAAACGTACATATAATTTAGAAAATTCGCAAATCATTCGTACGTGGCGGGATTTAAACCTAACAAGGCAACAGTTCACAAAAATGATAACATATTATACAAATACATATGTTCATGTACACAAATGTTTGTACTATTTAACCTATCGTAGTTTCAAATTGTACTGCCCAAGTTCAATTGAACCCGTAACCTTTGGCGTGGTAGCCACTAGCCGACGTCTCGACCATTACACCACATGGTTTGTCAAATATAACCTACTAGAACTCATACCAGTATATAAACGAACAAGTTGCATTCAGTCCCGCGCTCGGGCGTGATTCAATATTAGCGGAGTGGTCTCTCTGCTCGCGGGTAAAACTCAAGTGAGGGATGCGTGATGTTCACCTCAGGGCCATCACACATTCATCATTAACCAATACTGCTATAATTATTACAAATCCTCTTTTCTACAGTTTAGATATTTTACTTTTGAAAGAGCTTTTAGTCATTTGACCGACTTCAAAACGGAGGTTCGAAATATGTTTGTTCGCGGATATCTTTATCGTACATGAATTAATTTTGATGATTATTTTTTGATTGGAAAGAAAGAACATAATTCCGATGTGGTCCCTTGATAAAGACGTCAGGGTCTGATGACGGTAGACTAGAGAAAAGAAAGGAACCTTTTTTATTATCATTCCAATTAACTTATTTAAAGACAGAAGATTATAAATAATTGTGAGTCTTGCCGTATAAGTCAGGGGAAAAATATTTATAAAATGTATATACATTCATATTAATATTAAGTCATTTTGCTTAGGGTGAAGTAGAACGTTTAAAAACAAAATTCATTTTCAAGTCATCGAAGTATGACCACAAGGATGGCAAACAAACAATTTTTATTATACCTTCTCAAGTACTCAAACCGCCAACCCCTGGAGGCAGCAGCATTATCAACCCTCCAACAAGAAAAAAACAAAAAGTAAATATTGAAACAGAAACATTCATGCGCTCACTTATTATTTATCGATTTTAACCCAGTTTCGCTCCAGCGGCCAAATAAAAATTAACTGCACCCCGAGGGTCATAAAGAAGAAATTCCAAATAACTGCCCTCGTAGGTCGTTTTAACTTTTTTCATTAAGCCGTGTGGAATATGTGTTGTTGAAGCGGTCATTTTGGAACGCATCGTAATGGGGTCGGTCACACGGCTCGCTGTGTCGGCACAGCACGCCGATCGCGCTAAATTTTGACAGCTATAACGTAACTACACTTGGACCGAAATACAACTTTGTGATCAATTTCAAATCGCACAAATCGTTTGACAGCTATTTCAGACGAAATTGCACCTTAACATTATAGCAATACCGAATATCGAAAATATGAAGTATTACATGATCAGAATCAGTACAAACATTTTTGGGAAAGAAAGAAAGAAAAAAAGATGCTTAGTTTGGGACTAGATGGCGCTGTGTGAATGTCTGTAGATATAATATATTTATTTACATCGCTCTCTCTTCAAACTATTTAAGTCGAGACAGGTTTCCTCTATTCTGCATCAGACACCTCGGTTTTTCGCCTCCACGAGAGAAATTTAAGAAAGAGAACAGAAATGCATTTTAATCAAAGCAGGACAATAGTTGCCCAGGCCAGCGCAAACGTTATGCTGACAAACTAACAAATTATAAAATCAAAAGTTGCTTCGTACCCGTTACGAAGTTGGAATATATTAGAATTTTTAACGAAATTTTGCATTACAATGTGCAAAATTTCGTTAAAAAAAGATAAATTTAGTCACATTTAGATTTCACGCACATTATGTAAAAATTCAAGGTTCCCTTGTGCGTTTTATTTTGTTAATCTTTATTAAGTCTTTCGATCAAAAGACAAAGTCTTTTAAGAACTGCACACCCTTTGTACTACCACTACAAGTTATCGGGTATCGGAGGATATCTTTAGGAGCCTGGACTGGCCTGAACGAGGCGTCAATGTCAAACGAGTGTATATTTCTCACCTACGTTTTGCTGATGATATCATCATCATCATGGTAGAGTCATAGGAAAAATGCTGAACAAACTAAATTAATCATGCCGAAGAGTTTGGCTTGGCAAGAACTTGGACAAGACGACGTTCAATGACCATGTCATGCCACAACCATAACACGTCGATGGCTTCCTTTTCCTTTTCTGAACTATTTATTTTTATTGAAGTATTTATTTTTCGAAACAAAAACTTTTGATATTACATTTTGAAAAATGATGCAAAATCAAAAAAAAATCTTAGACTGAATTGCAAAAGAATTCAACATCATCTGCCACTATAAAATAACACGAGACGCATTCACGCGAACATTGTAGACAGTCTCGCAAACCGTCACATTGTGAAGCCACGAGCAACAGCTGAATCGGCGGTGTCAACGACATGCCCTTTCAAACGGCTGCAAACGGGGGCAGGCTTTCACGGCGGTTACTTATTCACGGCCCGGGAACTAGGCCGCCGACCTGGACTCGTTCTAAATACGTATTATTGCAAGCTGAGGTCAGTATTGCAATAGATGACGGTGGTGCAGAATGAAGAAAATAGTGTAGTTGCTTTTAAGAATAAAGGACAGAAAAAAAAGATTTTTTTATGGACCGAAAAAATAACAAATTATATAAAATTTTAAAACAATAGGAGAGCAAAAATTAAAAAAGAGATACAGTGGAAATGTTTTGCGTCAGTATAAGCTAGTATTATAACTTTAGATTATTACTATGTTTCGGCGTAGTTTGAAAGATCAGTTCACGATCGATTAAGTCAAGTGTAGAGTCCTGCTTCGGCGCACTTAACCAGAGTGATGGCACGGGCTCACAGAGAAGTGGAGTAAAATAACGCGCGGGTGAATCAGATTACCGAAAGCCCAAGAAACAAATATTAACCCATTAAACGCTGGGATCCCCGACACAACAGAAAATCGTTTGTCTCTGCGCTTTAGAGGGACAAAGGCGGTCAAAGGGTAAAACTAAATGTCGTCACTACGACTAAATGTTCTACGACACCAAAGTTGTGGTAAATTCACTTTTCACATTCACAAGCTATAGTGCCCTCATCCCGAAACACAATAGTGCAAAACACTCGTTTTTTACGGGACGATATCTGGCACTGCGATGGTACCTACCTAGACGACTCAGTATCGAGTCTACCACCTAGTGTATGATATATCACTGACTTTTTATTCATTTAAAAGACCTATCGATACTTTTATGTATAATTAATTTTAACATTCAAATTTCCACCGTGACAAGATTTTTAGATAGCTCGAGTTCCATAAAATCTCGTATATACGAGTAGGTACCATTAGCATCTGCTCCAAGCTAAACAAGGATCTGCATCTGAATAACTCTGGGCCAGCGTCCAAGTTTTACACAAGTTTTAAAGATATGCAAGAAGTACCGGGTTCGATTCACGGTTGAGGAATTTGTGGGCGAGAACTTTTCGAAATTCACCCATTCACAGCATGTTGTTGATATTATATTGGTACGGGTGTTTCTATATAATAATATGTATCTTTTTACAAAGAAGTTTATAAATATGTTTAGTACCCCATCGCTCCTCGCTTAATATGGAGCTAGATGGCGTTGTACGAATGGCAGTTAATATTAATTAAAGATGAATTGATGAAATTGACTCACTGAATAGCGATTGGTTTGCCATAACGTTAGCAAATGGGTTGGAAATACAAGACCCACAAAAGCTTTGCTTGACTAATTTTATTTACCCGCGGGAAGAGAAGGGGTGTTTTATGATATTAAAATAACGAGACGGTCAGTTCGCCCACCTGGTGGTAAGTGATACGCCTGACCATGGGAGTTAAGCATGTTTTTGAAATAAAAAATAAGATGTCGGTTGCTACGCTACTTTTTAAAGGAAATTAAGTGGAGAGGTAGACAGTGTGCACATATTTATAATACATAGACAGGTTTACATATATTCGTATTTAAAACATCATTCTTAATTCAGATCCATGTGGTAACTAATAGTTGACACTTTAATATACCTTTTAGTGAAATAACCGGGTATGAGAGACCTAACATCTGTTGTCTCGGGTGTCGGCGCGCAGTGCGGCATTGATAGAGGATAGTAACTGTCCATCAGTTGTTGGTCTCCTTCAATGCCGCTCTATGATGGTTAGGCATGTCACTTATCAGCAGATGAGCGTCCTGACCGTCCTGTACACTTATAACAATACAAAAAAAAACTTTTTTACCAATTCTAATGATAAGAACTGCAACTCACTCGATCGATATAAAATAAAATACTTGTATTATATCCGTGTAGTTCAATCCACTACGCATTAGTCTGAAAGTAGACTGAGTCCCGGCTAATCCAGACTTTGAGCGGAGCTCCGTGTCTCAACGCGGGAACATTCCCTCGAGACTTTTAAACTTCTTACTAAGTTCTATTTCCCCTTATAATTGTTGTATAAACTAAATTTTCTAAAAATTTAACTTAGTAGGTAGGTTTTGACACAGTAGTGAAAGGCTTATACTGTAGACAATGTTAATGAGGTAAAAGGAGCCACTAGGACGCGATCATGTCTGTCTCTTCAACAAATAATGTCAATCAAACACCGTGTCTATCAAGAAGGAATAAAATTATAATCTGGGGCCATGTTGGATGGGACGAATCACATGCAGATAATTAGCATGGGGCAGTTTGTGACCAGGCTTCAATTTGATTTTTTTAACCATTTAAAAAAAGGAGATGTACTTTTCGACCGTATATAATGTTTGTTTTCATCGTTAGTTTAACATTGACATACAAACAATAAATTTGTTGCTAAGTAGCATCAGTTACATTTTTTATTATTTAAAAAACAATTCCTATTTAAAAAAAAATAATCAAGAAACTACTAAAATGTACATCGGTCGCACTGTAAAATCGTATGTTCGTATACATCTGTGTGATTGTCCACCTTTTCAACAACACGTGGACTCTATTAATATAGTATTAATAAAGGCATCCCTAGTCAAATGAAGCTAATCGCTAACAAACATAAACGATCTTGACTTCAAAACGGGTATCTAATGAAACAGAAGTTGTCCAAACTCCCCTCGGGTCGGGAGTCGAACCCTAAACTTCCGGCGCCGAGGTCCCCATTAGATTAGATCGAGACTGACCGCTGCGATCCTCTTTAATATTTTAACTGGGGTCCCTCACATAGTATTAACCTTTAGTATGTTAACACAAGTACCATTGAAATGAGTTGCACGCGGATAGTGAACAATGTTGTAATCATCAGTTATTTTTCAATAAATATTATTAATTGCATTTATACTATGATAAATGATTAAGTTTAATAAATAATATGATACCAAAACGTTATATAAAAACATTTCATGCAAAATGTTGCCGAGACCACCTAAGGTTTACCTTCTAAATCTACACACTAGCACTACCGACGAATGAATGTCAGTAAATTGCATCTTTCTAAATTGTCTTTTCATATTTTTGTATAAAAACTCTGTTTGCTCCGCTAAAGAATTTTTCCATTTATAGTTAAACTCAACATGGCTTCCCTTTGCGTACTTTTTGAGCTTTGTACAAAGTCAATTTGCAATGCAATCGTAAGAAAATGAGCTTCTTCTTGCATGTTATTTATTAAATTTTCTGCCCACGGTTGGCCGCTATAAAATTAATTAAATAGAAATCATTTTTATATCATAAGTGAACGGGACGGTGAATGTACTCACCTGGTGGTAAGTAATACGCCGGACCATGACATTTTTTTTCTGTCAACAATGTCGTGCGCCTTTCACACGAGACGACAGATATTAGGTTCCTTATCTATACTAATATATAAAGCTGAAGAGTTTGTTTGTTTGTTTGAACGCGCTAATCTCAGGAACTACTGGTTCGATTTGAAAAATTTGTTTTCTTTCTTTCAGTGTTAGATAGCTTATATATCGAAGAAGGCTATAGGCTACATATCATCACGTTACGAGTAATAGAAGCGGAGCAGCAATGAAGAATGTTTCAAAATCGGGGGTATTTTTTCATACTTGGAGCTTCCGCTGCGTACGCTGAGTAAACGGTTTAAGTTTTACAAAAGTCATGTATGAGAGTATTGTTTTCCTTTTAAAGGTCTACAAAAAAGTAGACTGCGACAGCATATGTCTATCTTTAAAGGTTAGCTCACTATAACATATTTTTTGCTAAAAAAAATTCTGAAATTGACCCCGAAACCTTTAAAGTTGGAGGGAGGGGAAATCCTATGTATAGTGATAAATGTAAGTACCATGTTATCCCGAATTTAATGCGAGCGAAGCCGCGGGCAAAAGCTAGTACCTTATATAGGTAATTGTACTAGCTTCAATACCCTCATCCCGAAACACAGAAGTGCAAAATACTGGTATTTCACGGGACAATATCTGTCACTGCGGTGGCTCTTATCTAGATGACTCAGTATCGAGTCTACCACCTAGTATAAACTGAAAACTGCCGTTTGATGTTAGTCCACTTGATCATCGCCTATGTGAAACAACTATCGTGATTGAAATATATTATCTCTAGTCTCTCTGTTCTTTGGAAAGTATAAAAAGCCGTTGGTTTTTGGCTACTATCTTATGATTGTAGTCATTCTTCTTACCTTCGAATAGCAACGCCGTGTAGGACGACCTTTCACAGCAATGGGACGTTAAAAACTTAAATAATGTATGATTCATGGTTTATTTTACGGTGTTGTTATGTCTTTTGTTTTCTACATTTGTCGGCTACTACATCAAGGGTCCCGGGTTCGGTCCCCAGGCATTACAAACACTTGTGTACTTGAACATGTCTGTTTCTAATGGTTCGGGTTGTTTCTATGTATACTAAGTATATATTTTAAATATATATATAAGTATGTTTATCAGTTACTTAGTACCCGAACTACAAGCTCCTCGTTTAATATGTGGCTTGATAGCGCTGTGTGAAGTTAGCGGATATTTATTTACTTTTACTTCAGTATGCTTGAGCAAAAGAAGCAAACAATAGAGTTTTCAAAGATATATTTAAGACAATACACCAAGCATTCAGCGCGTACCAACCATCAAACAAACCGCGCCGGCTTCTTCGCTCAAAACACGCTAAGTGTGCATGAATGCGCCATTTGTGGATATTCAAATTTAAATTTTTCCCACCGTGAAGTGTACAGAAAATTCAAAAGGGTAATTTCGCCGAGAGCCCGCGTGAGTGATAAAGTGGGTAATTCCATTTTACACAGTGTTCACGTATTCTCGTAGTACTATAGTAATTTGTTGGACGAGGTCCATTAAAGTTTTTGCCTGGAACGCCCACTCGAAACTCGGCTGCCTGCGAGCCAACGGATATTTGATAAAATAAATATATAAAATAGCACTTTATTTACTATAAAACTTTTTTCATAATTTTAGTGATCGATGTCAGTTTGTAAACAAAATGGATGCCTGTGACAGGTTCGCTCTTGCTTAAATCTATCGTCGTGTTACATTGTTTGTTCAATTTTGTAAACTATACTGAAAGAAAGAAAGAAAGAAAAAAATCTTTATTCAAATAAATCTGTTACAGATACTTTTGAATCGTCAATTGTTATTATTATCATATTTTTTGTGACTTCTTTCTTTCTTTCTTTTCTTTCTTTCTTTCATATATTTAAAATATATATATAAGTATGTTTATCAGTTACTTAGTACCCGAACTACAAGCTCCTCGTTTAATATGTGGCTTGATAGCGCTGTGTGAAGTTAGCGGATATTTATTTACTTTTACTTCAGTATGCTTGAGCAAAAGAAGCAAACAATAGAGTTTTCAAAGATATATTTAAGACAATACACCAAGCATTCAGCGCGTACCAACCATCAAACAAACCGCGCCGGCTTCTTCGCTCAAAACACGCTAAGTGTGCATGAATGCGCCATTTGTGGATATTCAAATCTAAATTTTATCCCACACCCGTGAAGTGTACAGAAAATTCAAAAGGGTAATTTCGCCGAGAGCCCGCGTGAGTGATAAAGTGGGTAATTCCATTTTACACAGTGTTCACGTATTCTCGTAGTACTATAGTAATTTGTTGGACGAGGTCTACTATAGGTAACTAATGATAAAAAAAGAAGTGTAGCAGCTGTTATAAAATATAATAATAATAAAATATCTTTATTTGTTCTCTCACACAGTTGAATTGTGCAAGATTAGGCTTAGTCTGTTACAAAAGTTTGAACTATGTGAGAGACTGGTATCTGCACTAGGAGGCCTGTATGACAGATTACCAGCCTCTCCTACACCGGACCAGTGATAATTAATGAATAAGCTTACAATTATCAGTGTGAATTTAAGTGTGTGTGCGTGTTTGTGTGTGTGTGTGTGCGTGTTTGTGTGTATGTGCGTGTGTTTGTGTGTGTGTGTGTGTGTGTGCGTGTGTGTGTGTGTGTGTGTGTGCGTGCGTGCGTGCGTGCGTGCGTGCGTGTGTGAGTGTGTATATGTGCGCGAGTGCGTGAGTATGTTTGCATAATGGATAGAGTGTTCAGGAGACCACCATTAAAATTTCTTCAGTTTTGACATAGCAAGGGATTTGAGCCATGTGGTAATTGATTTTTTACATCCCGATCTCGGCATCGTATATATATTTAAAATGTTGTTGTATATTTTAATATGTTGTTCGCGTATATAGTAATAGTATCTCCTTTAGCTGTTGAAGAAGAGTTTCTTCATTTCACGCAATATTTTACTGAAAATATTAGAATATTTGTTACATATTGTGTTTGTAGGATAACGCAGATAGTCTATTGTATTGTCCATTGGCGAATGCGGTCAAGCGAAGGACCGGGATATCCGGCGCAAAATGGAGGAGACCTATGTCCAACAGTGGACTTCAATAGATTGAAGAGAAAATGCTGTCTTGGTTTTGGTATATATATTTAATTGACGATCTGATGCAAAATTATCAAACTAATAATGATTATTGTTTTCATCACAGCTGGACTAAACACTTATTTCATTGCGATAGGAGTTTCAAAACTAAGACAAAAAAAATTAAATAGAGTAGAAATAATTTCAAATGTGGGCGATCAATGATTCTACACGAAACCGGTGTAAAGCAACGCTGTTTTTCGCCAAGTTAAATAACCGGATAAAAGAGACCTAACATCTGCCGTCTCGGGTGACGGGCACTGAGCAGTGTTGATGGAAAATGACTACTAACGGTTATTACTTTCTTTCAGTACTGCTTCTATCATAGTCAGGCAAATCACTTAACACCTGGTGAGCACACTGATCGTTCCGTTCCATTATTACTAAAAAAGTAAGGTTATCGGAGCCCCAAAACCCCTTTCCTATTTTCGTAACCGACTTAAAAAAAGGAGGTTCTCAGTTTGACCTATTTTTCAATTTTTCTCATAACTTAAAGGAAGAATAAACACTCGTAGGTCCCGCGAAATACCAGGTGGAGATATCACTTACCATCAGGTGAATCCTCAACTCGTTTGTCTGCCTATGAAATAAATAAGAAAAATAATCAGTCACTGAATGTTAAAATTACCACTTTTCTCAGAAAAAGTGGCGTTTGAGCATATTGCATGGCAAAACTCTCCAGTGAGAAAGTGAGCTCTCGTTCATAATGGTTATTAAAATAAAATAATAATTTCCTCTTGACTTTATAATATTACTACAGCAAGTAAAAGCTTGGATTGCCGTTGTTTGAATGTGCGAGGAAAATGAATTACACACTTGTGGCGCATAGACGTCGGAGCTATTAGCTACGCCGTAGCGAGCTACAGTGTACAGTTGCTACGAGACCGCTACGGCGTAGTAACACCTATCACCTAGATCTGACATGAGCCGTTGAGAGGGATACCTTGTTTTCTTGTCTTTATAGTACTGTATATCTGAGTTAGAATCTTACTTCCTAAAGTGAAAAGGTTTCTTGAGATGAATTAAATTATTATATGACAAAATTAAATCTTAGTCGCACCATGTGGTTGAATAGTAAAGGACTTTACTATATACGGGTTCCAAGTTCGAACTCTGGTAAAATATCGGTTAGATGACGCTTGTCAATGTAAGTGGATATTTTTTTAATTAATCATAAAAGTTTAAATCCAATCAGATAAACCTTCAAAATATCCGTGATCACAAAAAAAAAACTTCTAGTACTACGCAAATTCTAGTAGGACGTAAATTTTACTATATGTAATACATTTTTTAAAGAATTTAAAATACTTATTTATGTGGGCTGCATTCTTATTGATTTTAAATAACATTTTCTAAAATACACCTTTTAATACACATACCTTACTAAATAAGAAGTAGTAACTCTGTGCTTTCAAGTTTCCTCAGTCAATGCGGAACATCGCAGCGAACTCATTGATAACGCTACTCGAGTTATATTAAACAAGTTTAATACAAAGCTACGCTGCATTCAGAACTTAGGCTTGTTTCCAATAGAACTTAGGATCAAACTGTTAGATTCTTAATTACGCCGTCAGATAAACATCAGTTTCTTAGGTTGTATGAAATCTAAAATTACTTATGATTTTTTATAATTAGTTATGAATGTTATGAATTATAACCAAATTACTTGAGTCAAACAGCCTACTGCGCTCGCAACTTGTCATCAATTCGTTAAGACGATCTGCAGCCAATAACGCGTCTACCCGAAAAAAAAACCTACGCTAAGAGCTAATAGTCATATTCTTGCCTGAGAGCCATCTACGGTTAATAACAAAAAGTTCATTCGAACTAAAATACCCATTTTTGGGTGGTAACTGTCACCTAAACAAATGGTGCTTGATAAATAATATTTGACATGAAGCCATCTTGTAGCCAAAAATGCAGCTTATAATTAAATATTCTCATATGCGATAAGTGTTGTTTTCCTCAACAATACCACCTATGTTATGAGGTTTTGTCACCTGCCAAGGCAGCAAATAGTGATTAGTATGTAGTAGAGCTTCTTTTAACACACTTGCTCGTACGTATCTTAATGTATCTTCAATAATAATTATGACTCTTAAGTGAGCCTGGTGTACTTTTACTTTCGTCCAACACAAAACTTTAAAACTTTTGTTCACAGGAATGTTGGAAATGTATATATTAGTTTATGCACTCGATCTTTATTAGATTTATTTTAAAAACATTCGTGCTATCTCTAGATAACTCGATATAGGAAGTACTAAAGCCACTGATGTAGCCGACAGAATAACAACTACATGACAGTATGCGGTGCACGCACAATGGACAGGAGGCCGATTGGGCGAGAAGGTTCTCGATTGTTTGTCGCTTAACTGGGAGAGAAGTTATAATGGAACTAGCTGGACCGATGAATTGGAGCAAGTTACGGGTCACCCTAAATCAGTCACTAGGCAATGATTTAAAAAAGTATGGATTCGTGATATGCTCACAAAACAATCGAAAAAAAGTGTTCCGAATGCAGTGACAGCACACATACACATATTTCGAATTTCGAACACATTAACCTAAACAAAAGAGTACAAACTGTACTCTCTTCAGCGGTTCATTTTTGAGGCACGGATGGCGTATCTACCTTTATATACATATACAGAATATCATTGTAACTAGGTGTAATTTTTATTTATTGCAGTGATTTTGCTACTAAGCGAAAGCCTTTGTTGTGCGGTGCATCCGCTAACCGCTCATATAATAAATATCACGGGAAGGACAATAGGAAATTATTTTTATGTCAGAAGTCAATGGTTCAGATACTACAGGAAACCAGTATTGATTACACGATAGTAGTAAGTTTTGCTTGTTTGTAACGGATAGCGGTATACGATCATGACCCGTCAAAACATTTATGATCATTCCTTGAGATCCGATCTCCGTATAGAGTGGAAATTGAACTTACGAAGCTGTGTCACACAAGCATCTCCGATGCACATTGTGTGACACAGCATTCGTAAGTCGAACATATTCGTAAGTCGTGCACATTCGCAGCGGCCATCTCTGGCAGAGCAGGCAGTGACCCGCGTCGACTCGAAGCTAGAGTTGCCGAACTGTCGATAATTCGGCTATCGATAGTTGACTGTCGTCGCGATAGTCCTATCCAAAATATCGACATGCAATACTACCGATAGTATCAAAATTAGGTGACAATATCGACGTCTGCACTAAGTTACTGTTGATATTTAGCAATGGTATTGCTTATTTTTAACAATCGGTACTATAGATAGTATCGACAGGAGTCGAAAGTTTCGTGAACCCTATCGATAGTTTGAATGAATCTCAAGGTCATGATGGTACCACGATATTATTGGTAGACTAGCAATAGTCTATCGATAATTATGAATAACTGCAATGGTAATATTGCAACAGCACTATCGGAAGCACCTATTTGCATACAGTACTGTCACTGTCTTTGGGGATTTGCTTTAATACCAGCTGCCTCTGATACCATGGATTTGTTAGAATGTATGAACTTGTATTGTAAGTATAAACATATACATATAGTTTGCATGTCGCCTAATATAGGTTCATACAAAGATCGTTTGGATTATTAGAACGAAAGAAAAATATTAATTTCGTGCAATAAAAATTGTTACATGTTATTCCTCAAAATAATATTTAAAAGCTACCAAAATGATTGCCACTCAGCTAATGCCAAGACAGTTTTATTAAGAATACGACTCGTGTGGTTGTGGTGTTATCGTTGAGTTGTCAGCTAATATACCAAGTATCAGGTCCCATGCAGGCAGTACAAACATTTGTGTGTATCAAACATAAATGTCTGTTTTTATTGGTGTGAGCTCAGATAAAGGTTCTGACTCCGTCCGATTTCCGTGCAGGTAAAGAACAACTGCCCGATGGTTGTCAACTTAGAAATCACTCAACCGCGATCCCAGGTTGGCTGCTCTAAGGAAAATCTGATAAGTGTGGCTTCCTTGAGCAGTCAAAAGTACATTGCAACTGCGGGGTTTCACCTCAAACAATGGAGCACCTGCTTTCATGTCCACTGTGTCCATCTACTTGCTATCTGCAGAACTTGAAAGTAGCGTCGGATAGCGCTAAAGCTGTGGCCAGGTTTTGTGAAAAGGATATCTGAACTGTTGACTCGAAGAAGAAGAAGGTGTGAGCTGTGTTAATATGTATATGTATTTGTTTACTTAAAAGTATATAAAGGCTATTCGTTATTAAGTTACCAAACTACAAGTTCCTCGTTTAACCCTTTGGCCGCCAGAGACGCCTTAAAGCGTCATAAACAATAGATTATCTATTGTGTCTGGATTCCTGCCAGTTAAAAGGTGAAATGTAGCTTGATGGGTCTGTGTGAATTTCGACGAATATATTTTGTCATTTTGCTTTGGTTGTAAAATGTTATTGGTAGGAAACCAGACGTTCACCGGATTGTTAGTGTCACAATTGGACGTATTTTCACAAAAAGGATCCAACCCACAAAAAGACACATTTGAGATATTGAAGTTTGAAGTTAAAGTTTTATTTGCACATTAGTTATTGTATAATAAGTGTATATTATCAAAAAGGATTCAAGTGTATGGGATTTATTGTGATATATTATTTAGAGGTCATTCTTTTTGAATGGATATATCTTTATATGAATTCATCGATTAATATGTTAAATATGTATATATTATGGATGGTATTTATACTTAAAGCTATTTTACACTTTAGAGGCCAGTTTGGTATACTTATCTCATTTTTGACCTCCTTGTGGGTTGGATCCTTTTTGCGTAAATACGTCCAATTTATAACTGTGTTCCTAAATTACAGCTTCTGTCCATTTTTGGTATATTAATTTTAAAAAAGAAATATGTACCATTTTACTACGCGAGCCATGTTCTTCTCAGTTTTTTCCCGGCACTGTTGCCAGATGCGAGCCAAATGTCTTAACTTTCCATACAAAAAAGGGCCTATTTTTGACACACTTTTGTTGTCAGTGAGGCTCTGTCTGAATTGTTTTATAAGTCCATGATTTCAGCCTTAAAATGCAGCTGGCATTCTCTTTGACGTCCAAACGTATTTAAGAAGTTTCCATCTCCGCAGACGGTCTTAAAGTCGGCATTCCGGCACTGGCGTACGCTCATTGGCGTGAGCTCTGTTAAACATTTGGTTCTTATGACAATAGAAATAGGTGCGATAATTACAATAGTGGTGCACTGTACGTAGTCTCACATGCGACGATTAAAGTTTAATGGTTGAGTTTACAACTTCTTATGTTTCTGCGGTAAAATAAATACATGATTTAGGTCGAACTTTTATACGTAACATACTTTAACCCGGCGTCATTGTGGTAGGAAACAGACATGGACGTTGAGGTGGGTCAATTTAACTATATATTTAATACATGGCATTTCTATAGTTTATAAGTAAATTTATAAACTGTGTTATTATATCAGTAAGAGGGTATTCTGGTTGTGATAATGCAAACGAAAAATTATAATTTAGTAATGCTTTATTAAGTTCCATCTACTTTTATATAACTTACCAAAAGGGTACAAAATTAAGATCTCTTACATTTTCATAAAATTCCCATAGAAATAACGTAACTTTTCGGTTATTTTTGACACTTTAACCGCATAGCTCGCAGCGCAGTTGCTATCGAATTGATTTCTCTTCGAAAACATTTAGAGCATAGTATAGGTGACAGCTACTGAGCAGAAGAGCAACGTCTCGCGCGTACTTTAAAAATATTAGAAATTCTAAACTAAGCGGGTCATTTTGACCCAACCTCAATGACGCCGGGTTAAAAAGGATTTATACCCCATGGCGGCGACACATCTGGTGTATTGGTTGAGACGTTGGCTCTTACACCAAGGGTTCCGGGTTCGATCCCGGGTACTATAAAGATTTGTGTGTATGAACATGTCTATCTGTATTGATCTGGTTGTATTCGATGCATAATATGTGTGTTTAAAAAAAGTATAGTACGGTTATCCGTTGTTTAGTATCCATATTACAGGCTAGAAATTTATTAGGCCAGCCTGGGGCTAGAAATTTATTAATATTTATTTATGGTAGTTTCATTAGTAATAGTTCATTTTAGAATGATCACCTAAAGAAAGCTTATCATAAATGAAGACTAATTTAAAGCGTGGTCGTCTGCAGGGGCACCTAAATCCAATTTTTCATCATCAGCCTATTCTTTCTACTCGTGTATAGGAAGGTTAAAAATTAAATTTCAAATACCGCCACGTACCAATGTGTTTTCGAAATTTCAAATTTATATGTACGTTATCCGGCGCTCTTACGATGAAGAAAAACACCGTGAGTAAAACCTGCACACGCCTGCGAAGAGGTTCAAAGGTTGTGCGTGAAGTTAGCCAATCCGCACTGAGCCCGCGTGGACGACTAAGTTCATACACCCGCGTACAGGTAGGCTCCGCAGTGGGGATGTTTATTGAGCTGATGATAAATGTACACTGCTGAGTATCCCCCCCTCCCTTATTCCCCGCTCCTTTACTTTCACTCCCACCAGTCGAAGCTATTTGCATGCAGGGGTTACCGCAACCTTCCTCAGGTCATTTGTCCATCTCGGTGTACGTCTCCATTCTAAAACTTTTCGGCCAAGTAACTGATGAACTGAAATTATTAATTACAAAACACTTTATAAAATAGTCATACCATTCGCTGTAAGGTAAAACCCAACAAAGCCAATTTCCACCACACCTCTTGTTTCTACACATGTTGGTATCGGAAAATGGATCCCAAGCGTTTGTTGTATTTCTCATGAATACTACATGAGGTAACCACTTCGAGGGAATAATGCCGACGAAGCCGGTAAATAACCACAATAATAATAATATATTTTTATATACAAAACTATAATATAGGCTTATTCTATTTTATTGAGTAGTGTTCCAAAGATATATATGGATTATGATATGCGACATCATGTCTCAGTTTTTTTTTGTGTAACCCAATAAATTGATACAAAAAATGGTTTGTCTAGGAATATTGAATAAGTGATTGCGAAACTTATAAATAATTTATAATGGGAGAGCAAAGGAAGATACCAGCAGTTGCCACAATACTGTTATGGCAAAAATCAAAGTGAAGACAATAGGAATTTTAGAAACATGATAAATATGACACATAAACTATGACTTTTACAAATATAATATTAATTGTGCGCCTATATTTTATAATTATTAGATGACCATTTGTTATATATATTATTTGATGATCCATTTGGTGTTGCGGTAGAGAGGTCGGCTGCAACACCAAGGGTTCCGGGGTCGATCCCCGGGCAGTACAGACATTTGTGTGCATGAACATGACTGTTTGTAATGATCTGGGTATTTTCTATGTATAATATGTATGTATTTACAAAAAAAATATATAAGTATGTTTATTCGTTGTTTAGTATCCATAATACAGACTTCACGCTTAACTTAGGGCTTGATGGCGCTGTGTGAATGTCAGCGGATATTTATTTTATTTATTTACAAATTTAATATTAATTGTGCACCTACATTGGAATGAAGAAGGGAAGGATTAGCCTAGGACTTTCTTTGTTGAAATAAAGTAGCAGCGACAAAATCCCAATGTGCTAAACCTACTAAACTAAACCACGAAGGTTTTCAGGCAGTGGACTCACAAAACACCCGGAGTAAATACACATAAAATCACTAAGCTGTAATTAAGTGAAGTAAACTTTTAGCAAGTTTGCGTCTGGAACCGAACCCATTAAAGTGTACAACGGCCGTCAAATAACAATCAGCTTGCAGCCGGCCGCCATCGTCAAAAGCCCTTAATGATAATTTGATTTCATTCCGAGCCATTTAAGGTATTACCCTCTATACCTTAAGCTCAAGTGTTTCTAGTAGTGCTTAAAAAAATGGTTGCTACTCGTACCACTAACTAAATCACTTCCCTATATAAGACAGCCAACCAGTGTTGCCACCTTAGCCCTTTTGTAGCTAGATCTAGCACTTTTTAGTATAGGTGAACTCCTTTTTTAACGATTTAGCCCGAAAAGAGCAAGCTAGCTCTTTTTCACTGTCTTGAAAATATTAGCAAATATGAAGTTTTCGACATGGTAACAAGTACTTTTTTGCTATCTCATCGGTCATGATGGCCTTTTTTTAGACAAGCTAAAAAAACGGCTTCATGCCATGATTATTTCAGCATTTTTAGGACAGAAAATCTTTTGACGCTCAATCTAGCCCTTTCTAGCTCTTTTTGTCCTCCCAAAATACTTTTTTTCTAAAAATCAGGTGGCAACACTGCAGCCAACAAATCTTAATAAATTATATTACATATATAATTCATTATAATAATAGAAGTACGTACACGCTAAGTGCAGATTCAATTACAGGCTACTAATACATGGAATTGTAAGGAATTTAAATGTACTCGATATTTCATAATCATAATTTAATCACCATTATTTGCAGCATACAGTACATAAAAGTATGGACATAGAGATGTTAAACGATACTACAAATAAACCTTTATATTGTAAATATAATGTACGTATTGAACATGTACAACTTACATACCCTAGGTGATGTGTACTTTGTAACAGTTGAGTCTACTTTGAAGCTTCCGCTGCGTATGCTGCGTATACGGTTAAGTTTCGCAAGTCATGAATGAGAGTAGTTTCCCTTTTAAAGGTCGAGCGTTAGGCCAAATAAACTATTCCACGTAGGCGAAGTCGCACGCATAAGCTGGGATATCATAAATAACTCAATTACTTGGGTTATTGTTTATATTCATGGGAACAGCAGATGTAAGTTGTCAACCCGCAGCTCGATACGGATCGATCCGGTGCCCAGGGAACGACGGTATGGGCTTTAGTAACATTCAACAGATCCAATTCATTACGGTTTTCGAGTATGCAAGCCTTTAGGGATTTTAAAACCAATAATAAAGTATAAATATTTTCATTGTAGAAAATTTGTATAAATATCTGCCGGTTATCTGTTTTATTTAATTCCTTCATGATGCACGTGATGGTATTTGATATCGCCACTTGTGGACCCTCTGTACTCCAAGGTACGAGTTCGTTGCGAATTATGTTATTTTAACTAGCTGCCCCCCGCGGTATTACCCGTGGCATACGATATGTTCCCGCAGAAACACATAGCCAGAGTAGCCTAAGTTTTTCTTTATTATATCAGCTACCTGTCAAAAAAGTTCTGTCAAAATTTGTCCAGCCATTTTATAAATTATCTAGAACAAACAGACGGAGGAAAATTTAAAAAGTGTTATTTTGCAGAAGATACCGTATCATATGCGAGAAGAAATAAAGGGTTATTTCAATATTACAACAAAAACACTTCAATTTAATTATATGTATAGATGAAATTAGAATTGCTTACCAGAGACGAGATATTTTAGATTAAAGTGGTCAGTAAGACAACGCTAATTTCATAATGAGGGCCTATTGATTTAAAGATCCCATGAAAGCAAGCGTTAGGAACATTCCAAACGTCTAATAAACCTGGCACTCGGATAATGTATTAGCATAATGTCGCTGTGTGACGTCACGCGGTGACGTCAGCGGCGCATTAATCAGCCGCGCATCATTGCAGCATGATTTATCGCTGCACCGGCGCCGCTGTAATTGCCCGGTGCAATCGCCCTGCGGTTTCTTCCTTACAAATGCATACCAAATTTGGAATTAATTTCAGCTGTCAAGAGTACGAAATGACGGCACGTTCAGAACAAATTAACTGATATGTGATGCAAAATTTTTAGATTTATGCACGTCTATGAGCCAATGAATAACCGTTTTACTATGCACTTTTGTGTTTCGGGATGTAGGCACTGTAGCTAGTGAAATTACGGGTATAAGGACCTAACGTCTGTTGTCTCGGGTGACGGGCGCAGTGCGGCATTGATAGAGGATAGTAACTGTCTATCAGTTGTTGGTCCTTCAATGCCGAACTGTCATGGTCAGACGTATCACTCACCATCAGGTGAGCGTTCTGACCGTCCTGCAGTTTGAAACATAAAAAAATAAAAAATAATGATTTATACATTTATGTAACTGGATATACTTATGAATGTATTTTCACAGTGGTTCATTGGTGTGGACTGTTGCCTTCTTATCCGGAGGACGCAGGTTCAAATCTCGACAAGTACCAATGTGTTTTCGAACTAGTACAATAATTTTTAAAGTGGTCAATGTCATCAGCTTTGTATCTAAAATTTTGTAAACCGGAAAACGAATAGTAAAAATACATAAGGAAAAATATACGAAACTATTGACATAGTTGCCCCTCGGAACCAAACGGCATAATTCATTTTATTGGTATGTCATGGTGTTCCAATGATACTTATCTAACATTGGAATGTAATTTTTTACCGTATCTCATTGTCATACATTATTATCAGATCCAAACGTGACGCCGGATGGCTCGCTTCCAACTGCACAAACTGATTTACGATGCCTATTAACATTTCGTTTGATAAATTGCCTTTTATGGAGATACATTGGTTCGTTCTTGCGGATTAAGAAAACAAAACTCACAAAAAGCATGAATATAAATTACGTGGATCGGATGAACAATCGAAAACAAAACACTGTTATTGGTATGAATGCATTTAACTTTATTTCGATGATAGATAAATCTATAACATATAAATTAAATTGTCATGTCTGTTTGTAGTATTGAAGTAATAATAGTGTTCTTCGTGCATATGAGTATGCGGTACATAAGCCAAAATAACCATTTTTAAAATGTTTGTCTGTCTGTATGTTTGTTCCGGGTAATCTCTGAAACGGCTGGATGGATTTGGTCGGAATTTTTATTTCATACAATACTTTTTAGTTATGGAGATTGTCTTAAACCTTTCTGAACAAAGGCATTTTCATAGCAGGATAGCTGTTCTCTGCGGTATAACTCGCGGTATAAGACATTCGCCCGCAGTAAAACATAGCTTTATTTTTCTAAAATAAAAAATATTGTCTTAAATAAAAGTAGCCTTTGTTTTTCCTTTGTAAACCTTGGGAATCTGCCAAAAAAACCGTCGAAATCCATCCAGCCGTTTCACAGATAGCCTGGAACAATTAGATAGACAGACAAAATTTTAAAAAAAAGTTATTTTGCCATGTGTACCTTTTTACTTTATGCATATATGAATATATATTTATATTGAAGAAAAAAATGATATTACAATATTACAAACAGATACTCTAATTGTTTTTATATGTAATAATAAAAGTAAACCTACATTTCAAAGTGGAAAACATGTGTGTTTGACTATGCGACTCGCCCGCCCGACACAATATCTTTATATGAACATTGCACCGCGGCACACGGGCAGCGCTACGCAGAATATTGTTGGGTGAGGCCAACTGTTTTGTGGTTTGCTTTTGAAAAAACATATACATACATGAGATCCTCCCAGCCACGTAACCTGCCGGTGGAGGGTTTTTAAAAAACAAATGAAAATTCGCAACAGTGGGCTCTGGCTTTCAGTACAAAACTGTTTTTTATCATCATCATCATCATTATTTCAGCCAGTCCACTGCTGGATATAGGCCTCCTCCGATGTTTTCCATACGTACCGATCTGAGGCAATATGCATCCAGCGCTTTCCGGCGACCTTAATCAGGTCATCCGACATCTTGCCGTGGACGTCCTACGCTTCGTTTTTATTATGAAACTCAAACTTACATTAGAGTACCATATCTTAATATCTTATAACTAAGGTAACCTAAGCCTTTTGCACTGGAAGACGTGGATGTAGCTCATAGGCGCCATAATTTGTGTTTAAGATTTAAGATGTTGTGAACATGTACAAAGTTATATGTAAGGTATATGTTTATGGTGAGAAATGATCATTATTATTATCGTAACGACTCCTTATAATCCAACTTTGAATTTGGTATTCAGTTACACATTTAATGTTTATGGTTTAAAATGGTATTTGTATAGTAAAATGATATAAAATATGTACAATTCATTATACCAATAATATTTTAAATTGAAAGTCCCCCTCCCATACGCACGTGTCCCGCGTCCCGTCCCAGAGGCATGTCTGGGACATTTATTATTAACCCGCGATCACCGTCTGGACCGTAATCCCGATGATCCCATTTAACTAGTGTTGTCACACTATCGATAATTTGACTATATCGATAGTTGAATTCAATAATATCGATTGGACAAGTTATAACATACCGATTTGTATCAATAACAATCGGTATGTTATAACTTGTCATGTGCTATGTAAGCGATGTTTAGATATATATTTCTTCTTTATTTCTTATTGCTCATTAGTGAAGTAAGCGGGAACCCATTGTACGGTCGATATCGTATATGCTCTTGGCAGTGTTTGGAGAAATTGTATGAGCAAACTGCTTTTATATCCTTATTATCGATAGCATTCAAGCACAATATCGAGATTACTGTGATAACATCGATACTACCGATAGTTAGTAGTGATTCAATAGTTTTATCGACATAGCAAGTTTATGGACAAAACGTTCACAATCAGTCAATATTGGGATTGATACCATCGATAGTTCTTGCAATATTCATCAGCATTAGTATCGATAGTTTATTTGAGCTTCAAAATCTACGATAGGTTTGTATTCTCTGTATGTATGTATCGACGATTCTCTGTAATTAATTATATAAAAGATTAAAAGAGTGACTATCGAGTCTTGGTGCCGGTTTTCCTCGAAGATACTACTTTTTCCGAACAATTGGTAGTATAATAAAAAATATAATAATAACAATTGACGCTGCAAAAATATCTGTTAGAGATTTATTTAAATAAATATATTTAGAATTTCAGTTTTTAGTTCGTTTATCGATAGTATTTTAAAGCTATCGATACTACGAGTATCACGAAGTATCGATAGTATCTGTCTTTGAACTATCGATATTGGAGTATTGACCAGTAACAGTACCCGTAACTACACGTTTTTTCGGGATCGAAAGCGATCACATACCCTTCTGCGGTCCGAGGGATACGCCCGTGGTCGGATGCATTAATTATTTTTGTGTTTCAAGTATTTGTTACGTAATCTTGCCATGTCTTGGCGAGTTACGAAAGATTTCATTATTTAGAGTTTAAGTTGTGGTATTTCTTTATTAACTACTATCTGGTCTTATTAAGAAAATACAGAACAGTATTTTCGTAATTTTTATCGTAATATTTCAGTCCATACAAAACCAATTTACGTCAACTTGAGTAGATTCTTAAAATTGTTTAAAGTACCGATATATTTATAAACGACGACTTGCAAGCAGGTCGCTGGTGAAGGCTGGATGAGATAAGCGGAAGACCGGGATGACTGGCGCAAAATGGGGAGGCCTATGTCCAGCAGTGGACTGCGATAGGTTCATTAGAATATTTATTGCTGTTATTATTTCAGTTACATTAATATGCTCTAAAAAAATTAGTTCAGAGAGACCATAACATTTTAAAAGGCGCAAGATTCCATCGCGCAAACTTTGCGCCGCTAAGTCGTGATTCGTGGAAACATTCGTAAACGACGCGCCTCTTACATTTTATATGCCCTGGGATTCGATTCCGATAATTTTAAAATGGGGTAATAGGATTTATTGTCAATAGTAAAATGTTGCACTTGTTCAGTTGATAGTAGGATTTTAATTGGTTACACCATTAGACAATTCATTCTACTATATACTAACCATTTTATGACGACCCATCTGGTGTAATGCTTGAGACGTCGGCTATAACACCAAGGATTCCGGGTTCGGTTCAAACATTTGTGTGCATGAACATGCCTGTTTGTAATGGCCTGGGTGTTTTCTATGTATAATATGTATGTATTTACAAAAAAAGTATACAGTTATGTTTACTCGATTTATCGCATCCACATTACAGGCTTACTAGGTGGTAGACTCGATACTTAATCGTCTAGGTAGGTACCACCGCAGTACTAGATATCGTCCCGTGAAACACGAGTGTTATGCAATTTGTGTGTTTCGTGATGAGGGCACTGTAGCTAGTAAAATTACCGGGTATAAGAGACCTAACATATGTTGTCTCTGGTGTCAGGCACAGTGCGGCATTGACTGAGAATAATAACTGTCTATCAGTTATTGGTCTCCTTTAATGCCGCTCTGTCAAGGTCCGACGTATCACTTACCATCAGTGATAGTCTTGACTACAACATAAAAAAAAATCGGGACAAAATGGCCCTGTGTGAATCTCAGTGGATATTAACATTAAAGTTGTACCGGAATATCAAATTTGTAATTGGATTGTTAAGCCTCGTAATGATATCAAAATGTCAAATAAATTAGTAGGATCGCGACCCTGTAAGCGCACTGTGAAGCGGCTTCCTTTGCACACCGCGAGCAGTGACCGACGTGGCTCGACACAAAGCTTTACTTCGCCAACACTTTGCATTTGTTCCTATGGAATAAGTTATGTACAACTAGACAGTTCATTTGATGGTGAGTGGCGTTTATTTTATGAAATTGGTAACTTTATTTTTCCGCCAGTGTACCGTTTACTGGGTCTCCTACACGCCAGTGGAGAGTTGTATTAAAATTTATTTTGTTTTACAAAATAAACATTTAAGTATAGTAAGGTGGGCGTAGAATTAGACTATTGCCTTACGATCTGGAGGGTGCAGCTTAAAATCCCGCAATGTCTTTGCAAAATTTCTTAATAATATGTACTTTTATCCGAAGCTTTTACGGTGAAGGAAAACGTGCGCACGCCTGCATAAAGATTCAAAGGTTGTGTGTGAAGTCGGCCAATCCGCACTGGGCCCGCTTGGATGATCGCTGCTATACACCCTATACGGGTAGGCTCGTGCCCCTCGATGGGGACGTTTAATGAGCTGATAATGATGGCTAGGATCCCCAAAAGATGAATGTTGAGAACTTATATTAATTGACTACTAGCTGTGCCCCGCGGTGTAAACAGAGGTATAAGATACTTTTGAGTCAATAAGCAACAAATCGTAGCCTTCGTGTTAACCAAGGGTGTCACTGCATTTTTAATTAAAATCACTTGCAG
This sequence comes from Leucinodes orbonalis, assembly GCA_019425675.1. NCBI lineage: Eukaryota > Metazoa > Arthropoda > Insecta > Lepidoptera > Crambidae > Leucinodes > Leucinodes orbonalis. The sequence continues at coordinate 143,750 of PQWD01001281.1, forward strand.
TTTTTAAATGGTTTTCAGCGTTAAGAACCATCCTCGTCTTTTAATATTTAGTAGAATTTACGAAATCGGTCCCCCAGTTTGGAGATCTGCGCTATTCATATTTACCGTTTTATTTTTATATTAAAAAGTATATAAGTATGTTTATTCGTTGTTAATTACACATAGGTAACTTGATCCAAAAATGTTTTGTAACTGTTATAAGATATAGGTTAACACGCTGTCGTGTTTACTATTTATAGATTACATACCGTCTAGACTTGTTGACATGTAACTCGATATTAGGGCTATGGTCCTACTGTGCTAATTATATCCCGTACCAGCGTAGTCAGTTAATTATGGTGTAACAAGTAGGTCACAAATTGCTCAAGGTTGTTTAATTTCAATGGATTTTTGTAAATAAATAACTTAGCAAATTATTAACAAACAGTCCACTAGATGAGTGGCCGAACAACCTTTAAACGTACAGCATCAAATATTATTATATTATTATGTTATGTAGTCCACACAGTTGCCTTCCGACCGGGAGGCGCAGGTTCAAATCCCGCACGTACCAATGTGATTACGAAATTATATGTACACTCACTCTTGCGATGAAGGAAAACATCGTAAGGAAACCTGCGCACGTCTGCTAAGAGATTCAAAGGTTGTGCGTGAAGTCGACCAATCTGAACTGGGCCCGCGTGGACGACTAAGGCCTAATAATTCTAATCATTCCTTTAAATAACTTTTAAACAAATATAAAGCAATATTTTAATGAAAAACATAGTGTACATTCGTAAAAATATCCAAATATCAGAAAAAAACTGTCTATTTCTAGTGTTGAGACTATGACAGTCATAGTCTCAACACTAGAAATAGACACAAACTTGCTGTTCCAAATCTGCGGCTCCACAAAGTAGGTAAATATTTTGTGGGCAATTGTATAAAGTTTTTAATAAAGTTCCACAACATTTTGTTGATCTTCCTTTTCATAAGTTTAAAGCTGTAATTAAAAGTACCCTCCTAAAAAGAGCTATTGTAAATGACTGTTTAGCCGATAACATCATTTGGGTTTAGCCTGCTCGCAATTGTCTTCCAGATAAAGATAAAAATTATATTATAACTAAGATTATATAGATTTATATAATTGAAGCATACATTGACATTGTCAAACCATTTCATTATAAATTACTTGTAGGTTTATTGACAAAACTCTGTAACCATTATACATATATATATAAAAAGAAAAGACTGACTATTGAATTTCTTGCCGGCTCTTCTCGAAGATCCTACTTTTTCCGAACTGGTGGTAGACTCATTTAAATAAAATAACAACTGTTGAGGATTCAAAAGTATCTGTAAAAGATTTATTTGAATAAATAAAATTTGAATTTGAGTTTTGAGTTTACAAAAATATTTACAGTGAAACCTATTTACATTTGCGTATTTATTCATAAGTACCTGGCATATTGAAATGATCTTTGATTTCATGTTGACGTTGTTGAAGTCGAGCGCAGAACTTAAACACCGCAGCTGTTATTAGGCGAACTAGACAAGTATATATTAATACTGACTTACATTAAGATTGTTTTCGCAGAGCTCCCGGCGAGCCGGGAATTGCCCAGATATTAATAGCACTCGCATTATTTTACGACTGTATAATTTCTTCGGTTCTCATTACAATTCAGGCGGCTTCGTGATTTTAATCGTGTGTGATCCCGGCGCGGCGCCTTAATAGAATCATGTCTCGGCCGGGCTCGTGTTAGCCTCTTGTTAGAGATTATTATGTTTATTGGCTGCTATTTTATCAGAGTTCGAAGGTGGCTAGCTCGTACGGTTGATAACGATTTCAGCAACTGTTACAATGGTCTAGGTAATTAATAATCCAGGACGACCTCCTAGGGACAAAATTTCCGGTTTTCCAAGCATCACAATGGTGTCACTTCCAGTATTTATACACTATACCAAAATCACAATGGATGTAGAATTAATTCAAATATCTTTATTAACACATGGCATGCTTCAGGTAAATAATGAAATAAATAATATAATAATAACAAATTGCTTAAACACTTTCGTCTTTAAGCATTGCGGAATCGTTGATGTTAGGACAAACGTTACTTACCGAAACACATACTTATATGCATTTTTTTAATAAATGCATCTCTGAAAACCTCACAAACAGACATGTTCATACACACAAATATTGTACTGCCCGGGATCAAACCCTTGGTGTAATACCCGACGTTTTAACCATTACACCAAAACGGGTTATCAAACCTTGTTTGATAAAAGCTTACCATAACACACGTTCCATATATATAACTTCATTAGCGCCATAAATACAATCACTTTAGGACTTGCTCAAATAATATTTTGTCACAAGTTTCGTGTTTTTGGTATCGTAATGAGCTACCATTAAGCGCGAATCCGTCCAGGTGTAACTCGGAGGCGCGCAATAACAAGCTAAGTCTAAGTTTTAAGAACAATAACGTTTCAGAACTCGCGGTTGCTCTGGCCTAAGTGCAATGATGTAAAAAGTATAGATTCGTGATATTTATTTATTTATTGGACAACCAACAAGAACATACACTTAGTAAATTCAATTACAGTATTTGACACACATGAATACATGATTAAGTGATGCCTTAATTATAGGCTGCCTCAGCTTTCACAGACAATACTTGCGTATAAAATATAAAAAACAAATACATAGCTATGGACACAAAATAACATAATTTAGTTAAAAACCAGAAATCAAACTACAATGTACAAAACAATCGAAAAAAGTGTTCCGAATGCAGCGACAGCACACATACACATATTTCGAATTTCGAACACATTTACCTAAACAAAAGAGTACAAACTGTACTATCTTCGGCGGTTCGTTTTTGAGGCACGGATGGCGTATCTGCCTTTATATATACAGAATATCATTGGCTAAGTGACGACGGTTTACTTTAAGTGGTTTGTAATGCGTTATGCTTTACAAACATTGGTTAACACGCATTTGACGACCCATCTGGTGTAATGCTTGACACGTCCGGCTGCTACACCAAGGGTTCCGGGTTCGATCGGGCAGTACAAACATTAGTGTTCATGAACGACACGTTTTGTAATGGTCTGGGTGTTTTCTATGTATAATATAAATGTATTAACCAAAAAAAAAGAATATTAGTATGTTTATCCGTTGTTTAGTACCCATAATACAGGCTTCATGCATGATGATACGTTAAGGAAGAGTGATACGTGAGACACCTAATATATATGTATATATTATATGCGGTATCCACATCCACGGTAAATGTAAAAGTTTATTTTTTGATTATATTGGAGACCGCTTACGGCTACGGCGACCGTCCCCCGGACCAGCGACTCCCATTGAAATGTAAATAAAAATAGTTGGCAAACAAAGTTGCGATATGGAAATGTAATTCATCTGATTGCATGTGTGTTTGCTTTGACATAACACAAACACCGGTCGCCGCGTTTGGGAAACGTTTCACCAAAAACCTATTTGATTGTGAAACCGAAACTTTTCTGTGTGTGTTTTCTCTGCTGTGTAAAGTCCATGAATAGTGTTTTTATGTTAGTGTGTGTCAGGACGCTCACCTAGGGGCATGCACTCCATATATACAAATAAGCAATGGATACCCTCTACGTCTAAACAACACGGAAAATCGAAATTTAAAATGATTCCCATTTATCCGCCCATTTTCCTCTACAGACTTGAAACTGTAAGCGATCTGCCGTCATCAATAGCACTCAAATTGAAAAAAATATATTCACAGACCTGCAAAACGTAGGATCCAACTTCACTCATTGCATGACAAATCTGTGTGCTGCTGGGCTGTGCACGCTGATGCATCGTAATGCGTGGTCCGCGTGTGCCATAACAGTCGGTCGCAGTCGCCCCCGCGCCCGATGTTAAACTAGTTATCCGGAGCCAATCAATTGCAGTGCGACCGACTCGGTAATGGATCTCGACTAGGGTCGTCCGCACAAATATCAATACATATCTGCTGACATAACTGTATACGTGGTGTGGTGCGCCCAGCGCTGGATTTTAGATACGGAGTTCGTGTTTCAAATCCCGCAAAAAGTCATATTGCGCGATTTATTCCAATTTGCTTAGCAAATGAATAAATAATGATAAATATTCACTAACATTCATCAACTAGTCCCGAACAGTTAAAGATACTTATATACTTTTTTGTTAATACATACATATTATACATAGAAACACCCTCTCTTACACTTACTGACTCTTAAATGTATTACTTTTTGAAAAGCAGTGAAAAAACGTCAATATAGTCTTACGAAGTTAATGCTATCTTCACAACGATGTAAAAAATTATAGATTCGAGATGTGCTCCCAAAACAATCGAAAAAAGTGTTCAGAATGCAGCGACAGCACACATACACATATTTCGAATTTCGAACACATTCACCTAAACAAAAGAGTACAACTGTACTCTCTTCAGCGGTTCGTTTTTGATTTGAATAAAACCTAATATGGCTAGTGAGTAGAGGTTAAACACCAACACAAAAAATATTGAACACGCCATCTGTTTATTAAAAATAAATCTGTTATTATTGTACACAAAATTACTCTAGCAAAAAGGTTTCATCTAGCCTAGCTAAGGTTTAAAGAAATAGTACTTAATATAAAGTGCGTCGGTGGCTCAATGGTGTTGCCCTCCTACCGGGAGGGCTGAGGTTCAAACCCCGCCACGTTATCCTACGCTCTCGCAGTGAAGGAAAACATCGTGAGAGAAAACCTGTGCACGTCTGCGAAGAGATTCAAAGGTCGTGTGTGAAGTCGTCCAATCCGAACTGGGCCCGCGTGGACGACTAAGGCCTAAACACTCTTACGGGTAGGCTCGTGCCCCTCGGTGGGGACGTTCAATGAGCTGATGATGATGATGATGATCAGGAGTGTCGTTGACTTATTAAAGGAAACAACGTTCACTAAACTAGTTAGCTGTATATAGGGACTAAATTATTCTACTTGCAGTTTTGTTGAATTATGTTACGGCATCCAGTTATATCTCCATGAAAATACACACGGACAATTTTCGGGAAAGCAAATGTCACTTATGATTCCGACTGTCCTCACGAAATCGTCCTGTGGCCTCGAGCGCGGCTACCGGGTGTCGTAGCACGTCGCCGCTACGCCGTAGCACCGTAGTATTGTTGATAGGACGCTACATGTGACTGCAGTATTTTGCTTTGCTACAGCGTAGCACTATGAGTATGAACTCGTAGTCGGTTGCTTACAATTCATAAGGGCGGTTTTATATTACGCGAAGTGGTTTAAGTGCTTTTTGGTATATTAATTTTAATTTTTTACTATTTTTATTTTAATCAGAAACAATTATTAATTTACTTGATTGAATTCTTTTAATGAGTATTATTTTTAAAAAATCTTTGCTTAACCTAACCAAGCCAAAAATATCTTATAAAATGTTTAAACAATTTTTTTTTTAAATAATGCCTATATATCTGGGGTTCAGTATTTATTTGGCTTAACTTCACTTTAATTAAACGATATAATATGCACTCCTCTAAGCTAAGCCTTAGACTGCAGCAAATATAAAGACTTTTGAAACATGAGTGTGAGCAATGAATCATAATAAGCAAGCAGTGATAAAGCCTTCCTTAAAGTGAAAACTATTGACTACCTCACTACCACTTTATTTTTCTTATCTGGTATGATACGAGCACATAGGAAAATTTAGTTTCCTCACGAAAACATTTCCCTAGTTTTATTCCTGGGAGACCCCAAGCATAGCTCACTCTATTGCCAGTTGAGTGCAGTATCCTTAAAGTAAAAGTTCATTTTGTTGTTTCATAAGCTATATTTTGTCTTATATATGGTGCTCATAAATCCCATATTAGCGTGAGTTTAAAACTATTCATTTTTTATGGACGCAGAAATAGTTAAGAACAATATTATTACAAGAAACAAGAGTTTCAAAGTACAATATACCAAATAAAATTTCTTCCAGCAAAAAATCTTGCTAAAAAGGCTTTCCCTTTTTACATTTTTACATACAACATGCATCTAAGTGATGTTAGTATCAATAAGCTCGAAATTAAAGTTCCCGACAAAGCTGTCGATCTGCCGAGCGAGGCTATGCTCGGTGCAGGTTGGATGCAAATACTCCGTATTTACATAAGGAGAGGCAACTTGTGCGCCGAGTCATTACAATAATAGCTGCACAAGTTAGTCGTAGAGGAGAGTTGGCGCGATTACCCTGGCACTGTGTAACAAGTCGATCTCGGGAACAACAAGTCTCATTAAACGATTCACCTCAAAGGTGGAGCGGGATTTCGAAGTATGATTTTGACAAAATCTAACATAATATTTCAATTTATTGTGCGATACGACCTTAAAAAAAGCGTATTTTATTTAATGAGCTGTCAATATAACTATGTGCGCTCTGGTATTGCAATTTTTTTTTTGAAACCGGTACATTTTGTGTAGCAGCCGACGTCTCGGCCATTGCACCACATGGGTCGTCCCATAAGATATCAGCAAGAGGAAACAGCCTATTATAGTGCAATAAATATTAGTCATAATAATAAAAATGCTTTAATATAACATTCTCCACAAAAACATACTAAAAATACTATAACAAACACCTATTCCAGAGTAAGGTATAGTAATTATAAAGCAGTACGAGTACACAAAATGGTCTCTGTCTCAGTAGGAAGCCATTTGACCGCGCGGCCTGTAATGAAACTTCCTATAACTGCGCTTGCACATTAAGGTTGTTTGCTCAGAATTTAAATGAGCAGCATCGACGCAGGTGGATTACTCGAGGTTGATTACCATACACGGCATTCGTCCATAAGAGGCACTATTCATGACGATATACGGTCGAGTCCAGTTGGCTGGTCGCAAGGGTTTAAATTGTTTCGATAAAATAACTCCTAAGCCAACGCATCCCTGTGACGTCAGCTGTTTTAAATGTCCATGGGCAGTTGTAATACTTTCTATCAGGTGAGGGGCTTCGTTTACCTCCCTATTTTATGAAAAAAAGCATAACACGGGAGTTAATACTTATAAACAGCGTATGTAAGATCGTTTAAATATCACCGTATCGGAAGGGCTTTCTTCAACAACTGACCAAAACATGTAAACACTCTCATCCCGGATATGCGATAAGCCTGCATGACCTTTGAGTTTGGCCCGAAGCCATACTCAAAGGTCGGTGGGCATTTTTTGTACTATCAAAGGATCTTGAAGCCCTGGGCTCGTATTTAGCAGGCAGCAGGGCGGCATCTTATGCGTTAAATCAAATGGAGTGGGTAAGAAGAAATATCACGACAACGCAACCACGAACACAGCATTAGTGCGCTAAAGTTAAGCATTGTTCCGCGCGCACTACTTGGCCTTAACCGGAAGGTTGAGTCAGGCCATGGGAAGGTCGTGGGATAACTGCTGAATAAGACGCTGAGGCCTAACAGGTCACAGGCACGTCCAACGCTAGGAGACTTCTCACCGAGAATAAGGTTTTTCCATTAAAGCAAAGCCGGCGATACCGGCAATACCGGCGTAGAGTCGCAAGTCTCTCGGTTTTCTACCGTATACACTTCGGGAAGCGTGCACAGAACTGCATGTTCCACCAAGCCCATTTTCACATCGGACTACCCGTCAGTCGGCAAAACGCCATCCGTACACGGTGGAAATTCCAAAGTGTCGTACGAAGCGTTTTGAATCCTCGTTTTCTATTCGCACAGCGAAGCTGTGGAACTCGCTGCCGGAGTTTGTGTTTCCCGAAAGGTACAATATGGGGATCTTTAAATCAAGAGTGAATAGGTTTTTATCTAGGTAAGCGTGCTCCATCCTAGGCGCTTCGTCTGTGCTTAACATCAGGCAAGGCGGCGTCAAACGCAAACCTATAATTGTAAAAAAAAAGTCCCACGTTTTAACAGTGGGTAGGAGAGAGCAATACCTGCAAAAAATAAGATTGAATGAGAGAGATATTGCCTGGTCTCTGCTAAATGTATTGTTCTTGAGCTTCCTCTTTGCAAGAAGATAAGGGGCCGTGAAAAAAAATTGTGCTAACAAGACTGAATTCCAACCCTCGTAGTGCTTTACTACTAAACTGTATACTACCTCCGAGCAGTCTAAAGTTTCAAATTTCACTCGTCGGTGCACCTCAGTACAAGTTTCTTACTCTATAAACGCATTACAAAGAACATTATTATTTATTACCGATATATTTTTTTACAATATTATTGAAAATTTAGAGATAAATATGCAGAATATTTGCTTCCCTTTTATACAACGAAAAATCTTTCAAATGAAATCGTTAATTTGTAGAATAAAAGTTTATTTTTACTATAAATAAAAATGGTTACTTAATCAGAGCGCGTGATCATGGCCGGCTATGCGGGCTCCGTCAGTATACCATTCTTAATTACACTCAGGGCTGACAACATTATTAAAATAATACATAATTTTATCAATGTTATGGTTTAACAATTGTTTTAAATAAGTGAAATAAAAGTAACAAATAACAGATATTCCAGTTAGGCCAGGCATCTATCAACTATGTCCAAGTTATCCTGTAACGTTGAAACTTTACAGGATAAGTTGAAACGAAATCTAACGTTCTATGGAAACGTATTCTAGAATGAATTTTAGGATATCTATTTAATAGGTCAGTCACTAAGATAAACATAAACAAACTATGTAGATGCACGATCACGAAGAACCGTCAACCAAAAAATATCCGAGCCCCAGGACACATCATACATATAGTTATATTTGTTATATAAAATTATTCATTTAAATTATGATCTTAACGCGTCAGTAAAAGGGCACAATTTTTTACACTTAGAAGCGAGTGTGTCATTATGATATATAGCGAGAGACGTGATTATGAATGCAAATTCTGCCTAACTGACGCGATAGGCTGACTTTGTCGCGGACACTATTTGAGTGAAATTGTGCAAACTAAGTTTATTATTTATCTATGGTCAATAATCTAGAAGGTACACTGATAAATAAATAAATAATATCCACTGGCATTCCCACAGCGCCATCTAGCCCCAAGTTAATCGTGAAGCCTGTATTATGGGTACTAAACAACGGATAAACATACTTATATACATTTTTTTATTACATGTATGTACAATCATAACCGGGAGGGCTACCGGGAGGGCTGAGGTTCAAATCCCGACACGTACCAATGTATTTTCGAGTTTTCGAAAAATATATGTACGTTATCCGACGCTCTTACGGTGAAGGAAAACATCGTGAGGAAACCTTCATGCACGCCTGCGAAGATATTCAAAGGTTGTGTGTGAAGTCGTCCAATCCGCACTGGGCCCGCGTGGACGACTAAGGCTTAATCACCCTATACGGGTAGGCTCGTGCCCCTCGGTGGGGACGTTTGATGAGCTGATGATGATGATGATGATGACAATCATAAATGGAATAATTACTCAAAGTAAAAAATTTTCCCGCGGGTGACGCAGCCAAATGCTGTGCCCGCTAGATCACGGAGGCGGTTACTAAAATTATTAAGGCTAAGACATGTAATGTTTTGACAGCCCTCATACCTAGCGGCTGCGCCTTATAGACTAACAAAGTCTGCCCGCTCCCTTAATAAATCTTTAGCTGTCTATCCCCCCACATATAGGTCTATCGGAGTAATCTTAAGCAGCATGTTAATAATAGTAGATTATCGGCAGAGGATATGGATATATAGCAGCATGTTAATAATAGTAGTTTGGCGGGTGCAGAATATATATATATATATATTATATATATAATTATATATATATATATATATATATATATATATATATATAATAATTTTATTAATATTAAACTAAATTCAGTTTATGTTATACTACGTGAGCACACAGTTACGGACAGGTATTTAACGAATGCAAGGGCCAGAAAGGAAGAAATCCAGTCTTGTCGAGAGGCCATGGTAAGCCGTGTGGAGGCGTCCCTTCAAGCAGTCTCTTCTTGGGGTGATGCTAATCTGGTGACGTTCAACGCTACCAAAACACAGGCGTGTCTTTTTTCCACCAAACGGAGCAAATTCGAACTTGCTCCGACTTGCCGAAATCTACCTGTTGCAATAACCGATAGCCTTGAGCTTCTTGGTGTTCATCTCTCAACCAATCTCAACTTCGGCCAATATATCGAGTCCAAAGCAAAGACTGCAGCTAAAAAACTTGGGATCCTTTCCAAGGTCAGGCGGTATTTCACCCCAGGACAGCTTCTGTCATTATATCAAGCCCAAGTCCGGTCTTGTATGGAATACTGCTGCCACCTATGGGATAGATCAGCCAAATACCAACTGGCTGCTTTGGACTCGATTGAGAGGCGTGCTGAGGGGCTCATTGGCGACCCTACGCTGACTGACGCTAAGCTGCAAAGCCTCGAGCATCGTCGTAGAGTTGCACGGCTGTCGGTTTTTACAGGCTACATTTCGGTGAGTGTGCGATGGAATTACACGCGTTAATTCCACCAGCCCCTTTTCACCATCGGGATACAAGACGGAGGCGAGCGTTCCATCCATACGTGGTAGACATTCCACACATCCGCACAGCCCGCTATGGTGCTTCGTTCTTAATGCGCACCGCAAAGGAATGGAACTCTTTGCCTCCGTATGTGTTCCCGATCATTACAACTGGCCGTCTTCAAGGCAAGAGTGAATAGGCTGTTTCTAGGCAGGCATGATCCATCCTCGGCCGCATCATCACCTACCATCAGGTGAGATGGCGGTCAAATATCTGCCTATAGAGGATAAAAAAAACATCTCATGCCGCGGAAACAGGTATTTAAGAATAAATACAGACTCAACATTGTTTTGCAAAATTCCATTGCTTACAAATTTGAATGCATTTCGATTCACCTTTTTAGATATTTTATTTCAGTAATTCAGATAACAATTTTGTATTTGCATTGTCACATTTGACCCACCTCTGGCGAAGCATTTGCACAGTAAAAAACAACAAAGACAAAAGCCGAGATCAATCCACGTTAGCGGCAGTGGGCAAGATCGATCAATTACGTACGGAGGGCCCTCGTCTCCGAGCACTCGACCGAGCTGATTGAAAAGTCAACAGGCACCTTAATACTTTCACCTCGTTCCGGCAAATATCGCAGCCGGGAATGTATTCAGACAAAGGCGGCGTCAAATGGAATATTAGAGGAATTATATTAGGAGAGTCGAGATGGTTCTCGTTGTATAATTCCTTCCTGTGGAAACTTTTATTGGAAATTAGAGCCATAATCATATCATTTTCGTGAGAGATAAAGTATGTAATGTGTAGCTGATAACATTGAGACTACATTTGTACCTTCGCAGTAATATAAAACAGCTTTTATCTTTGTACTTCCGAAGTAACTAAATTTTAGATTATTAAATATATAGATAATGATGCTGATTGCACATGGAATCTAAACTCAGTTAGTAAGACTTATAGTAAATCCCTGTGTGTAATTCTTTATTATCCTAAATAAAAAACTACACAAAAGTGCATTAGCCTCCACCAGCGATCTCATGCAAGTCGTCGATACAACGGGCCGGAGGGCGTCCAACGCTTCACTTGCCAAGACGCGATGAAACAATATAGACAGAAAAAAAAATTGTATAAAAATAAATAAAATATAGGTAAATGATAATTAAATTTCATTTTCAGATAAAGTAAGTATCCTTTGTTGGTAGAAAATGATATTCGAGGATCAAAAAGCGTTTCACAGGCTTTGGGCTCTATACAAATATAGCTAGTTGCTGAAAGCCGTGACCAATGATGAGTCCACCGGTCAACCAACTTAACAGAGGAATACAAGAAGATAGTAATGAGGTGCATTTTCCGCACCACCCCACCCTGGTCCTGGCAGGTGATGGACAAGGGCGGCGGAGACGGGAGTGTCGGGATCTATGGGTCACTGTGGCCACCTTAGTATGCGTAGCAGGAAGGGAATGCTTCATTGATTTTGAATTAGTTCCCCAACCTGTTCATATATTGGGCTTCATCGGTTATGTTTGTATGAATTTCTTTTGCTGAACCTGGAAAGTCATACACTATTCACCAAAACATTAAAAACTTTCCTTATAAATAAATGCTATTATGACCTACATGAATTTTTTTATTGAATGAATTAAACATCAAATGTCCTTCCTACCTGTAAGTCTAAGTCTTAATTTATTTGTTATGTTACCTGTCTTCATGTTATATTGTGTTATATAAATGTGTAGTGTTTAAGATAATATTATGTAAATGTTGTTTATTTGTTAAAATTTTGTTAAAAGTAAAAATATTGTGTCCTACTTTACTATAGTACTATAATAGTTATTAAGAAATTTAGTTCGACCTCTCATCAATTTGCTATGCCCTTGCAGGGCGTCACATGTATACCTGCTGGGAAACCTGTATATGTACCACCCTATCTATGTAATGTGACATGCAATAAAAAATTTGAATTTGAATTTGCTACTTTGCTTTCACTTCATTGAGATTGAAGACCATATTACAGTTTTATGAATACAATGCCAAAATACATAGTGTAGGTCAGTGTTGTATTGAAATAATATTTGTTCCACTCATTTCTCATTGAAGAGGATACTTATATTCATCAAGTAAGAAATTAATATAGGAATTAAAACCTTAATTTATTTAAAGCAATCTTGATCTATAAATATATAACTTGTTCCGGCACGCAAGCTATATCATTTTCTAAACATATATTGTTCAACATTACACCCAATATAGATTTTAGCTGAGACGTTATTCCCAACCTCAATATAGACTGGAAAAACAGTGGTAGCAGCGCCGCCAAGGCAGTATCGCACTCGATCGGGCGTCCCGTATCTCCGACTTGTCGCGTAAAAACGAACGGCTTCCTCAGGGCGGCGCTCTGGGGCCGCCTTCTTATCTAAGAAGGAAGCAATAAATAATACCAAAGATATTTACAAAAAATATTTTTGCACTGTTAATAAGAAACAATGTCTCATTTATGCTGCGAGGTAATATGATCTATGGGCTTGAAGGACAAATGGAAATAACATCTTGGTTTGTTGCTTCCCTTTTGTAATTTATCTTGGATGTCATTATTTGTAATCTGACGTGAATTTATACCCGAACGCAGAATTGGGACGGAGATAATTTGGAGATTTTTTTTGTATTCATTAGCGTTATTTTGACTGATCGTTATAACAAGACATTGCTAAAAATAAATATTGAATCCAACCATGAAGAATAATTATAATTTGGAATTCTGAAAAAAATCTTACATGTCAACAAAGTCCAACGTACTTAATATTCGACTGTACTTTTACAAAAGACTATAATAAAATTGAATAATGGAAACCGAAAATACTTTGTGAATGTTTGACAATGGAGTCTTTATAGACTTTGCGACCCGAGAACAAGATAATGAAAAATCATATCTAAAAATAAGTTCACGAAGCTATTTAATTATTACTCTCACTCCTGATTTTTAATTTTTCCTTATTTTTTGGAATTGCAATGCGGTAGTGAGAAATGTTTACTTTATGTATACGTAAAAAGTATTATCATATTTCTCACTGCACTTACCACAAATAAACTTATACCGCTGTATATTTTAAAGTTTCGCAAGAAAAAGTTGCGCCAACACAAGCAAAGTTCCGGGACAGCTGACAAAGAGCGCGCATTATTCTAAACTGCAACGAGACCCCCAGACTCCGCAGGACTCGCTCCAAATTAAATAAGTTCGTTCATAAATATTTATCGGCGGCCGCGACACCGGCCATCGACTGCGAGGCAATATGTGGGTGCTGGGCCAGGACTCGGCTAAACGACCAACTAGTAAGGTGGGTTACGGTACCTCATGATTTACATATTGTACCGAAAAGTTGCCGCAATTGGTCTCTAGTGATTTCCATAACTAAGAGAACTAAAGTTACCGACATAGCCCGCCGGATCAGCAAGTTAAAGTGGCAGTGGGCTGGTCACGTATGTCGCAGAACCGATGGCCGTTGGAGCAGACGAGTTCTAGAGTGGAGACCGCGTCTTGGCAAGCGTGGCGTAGGACGCCCTCCGGCCCGATGGACCGACTACTTGCGAAAGGTCGCTGTGGGAGGCTGGATGAGGAAAGAGGAAGATCAGGATATCTGGCGCAAAATGGGGGACACCAATGTCTAGCAGTGGACTGCGATAGGTTGAAGAAAGAGAGAGATTTCCATAAATTTAAAGGAACATTTTGGGAGCCAATCTGCTCGCGTCCGTGAGGTCTAGCCCTCTATACATAGTAGTAGAGCATGAATTGTACTGGCACGTCCGGCGTAATACAACTTTCATACTTCAGTATAAAATAGAGACAACATTCCTGTGTTTCGTTTTTTGGTTTGTACAAACTCTGGTAGTCTATTTCCCTCTAACTCCAGTACGGCAACGGCTTTAAATATTTTACAAACGAAAGTGTTTTTCGTTTCAAATTCAATCCCATCCTATTTCTTCTACTTGTGGAGTAGGTATAGTGAAACTAATTAACGATGTACCTACCTGTAGCGTAGGACGCCCTCCGGTCCGATGGACTGACGTCTTGCGAAAGGTCGCTGGTGGAGGCTGGATGAGAAAAAGCGGAGGAGCGGGATATCTGGCGCAAAATGCGGAGACCTATGTCCAGCAGTGGACTGCGATAGGTTGAATAGAGACAATGCACCTAGCAAGGTTAACTGAAATTCCAAACGAATGTTTTAAATGCTACTTAGGTTTTGACGTTTTGTAAAATTATGGCTATGTCCTCAGGATCAAAATGAAAACTCAAAACTCATGTTACTAATTCACGAAGCTAGTTCTAGAGTAATTTGCAACGGGCCCGCGTCGTGGGTTAGGGCCCAATATACCCATAGCCATATCATTTGCGAAACGCTGGTGCCATTCAGTGGAAAGTTGGTAATGGTTGATTGATTGCAAAATTAGATTGTGGTTCTTTGTGAAATCATATTGGTTTAAAGTAGTGAGTACCTACATCATACTTAATTATTAATACAACTTCATGATGGGTTTACGTTGAATGTATGCGAAAAACGGTGTAATGATACACATTTCCTAAGGTATCGTCTCTGGAACAGGTCGAGAATGCCCCGGCGTTCTTGTGCTCAGTAATTCAATGATTACTATTTTAATTAAGATTTCCCGCTGGCAATGCGGCGTCATAGTTGCAAGTCTCGGGAAACGTTCCCGAAGTGAAATGTTTACCATAGTAATAGAAAATTAATGTTGAAAGCTTCACGTCATTAGCATTCAACTGATTCGCTTTCAAAGCGAGCCGATTGAACATTCTTGAGGAAAAGTTACTTTTGCAATCGCTGAATTTTCAAGAGATTTTTCTATTAACTTTTGAAGAATTCGGGCACAAGTCTCCGTCTCGCTAGTAGGTTTGACGACTTCCAGCCTACCAAACAAGCCGGGTTCCGCAAAGGCTTCAGCACCATAGACCACATACATACGCTGCGGGCAGGTTATACGAAGACCGGAGAGTATAATCGGCCATTATGCTTGGCGTTTGTGGACTATGAGAAAGCCTTCGATCGATCGAGACTTGGGCTATGCTTCAAGCCTCCAACGGTGCCATATCGATTACCGCTATATCGAAGTATTGAGAAGTTGTACGAGAGCGCCACTATGTCAGTCCGAGTACATGAAGAGCTTACACAACCTATCCAATTGCACCGAGGAGTGAGACAGGGGACGTTATATTCCGAAACTGTTTCACAGCTGCATTGGAAGATATGTTTAAGGCTGTCGATTGGAAAGGACTTGGCATCAACGTCAATGGCGAGTACATCACTCATCTTCGATTTCCGATGATATAATAATCATGGCAGAATCCATGGAGGATTTAGGTACTATGCTCAATACCCTTAACAGAGCTTCGCAACAGGTGGGTCTTAATGAACATGGACGAAAGTCATGTCTAATATCCATGTTGTGCCCATACCAAATCAGTTGGAAGTTCTGAACTCGAAGTTGTAGACGAATATGTGTACCTGGGACAAGTTGTTCAAATGGGTAGGTCAACTTCGAGCAGGAGGTTTCGCGTCGATCCAATTAGGATGGGCAGCGTTCGGGAAGTTAGGGAGATCTTTTCGTCCAAAATACCTCAGTGTCTGAAGACGAAAGTTTTGACCAGTGTGTGATGCCGGTTATTACTACGGAAGTGAAACGTGGTCGCTTACTAAGGGCCTCTTAAATAGGCTTAAAGTTGCTCAACGTGCTATGGAAAGGGCTATGTTAGGTGTTTCCCTACGCGATAAGACTCGGAACACGGATATCCGTAGGAGAACTAGAGTGACCGACATAGCCCACAGGATAAGCAAGTTGAAGTGGCAGTGGGCAGGGCACATAGTGCGTAGAACCGATGGCCGATGGGGCGGAAAGGTTCTCGAGTGGCGTCCGCGTAACGGAAAACGAAGCGTAGGCCGACCCCCAACCAGATGGTCTGATGATCTAGTTAAGGTAGCAGATGGATGTTAACTGCAAGGGATCGGTCCGCGTGGAAATCATTAGGGGAGGCCTTCGTTCAGCAGTGGACTTTCTAGGTTGTAATGATGATGGGCACAAGTAGCTATAATTCCATACATACATATTGGGATTCAGGATTTCCCGTACTGTCTTTTGTGCCTCAAATCAAACATTGTGCAATCGAAACAAGAGTGATTGGTCAGAATCGTTTCGCAACGGGACCAGTAGCATCCTACCTTATTAAACTGTCAAAATTTTGGGAATATTAGAATCGATTTTTATGTTACTCAATGATTACACTAGTCTATATTAACTCTTAGACAGCCGAACTCTATTTTAACTAGGTAATTCCGCCATATGGTGGACTAGTCCCACCGTGGCCATCCTCGGTGGTATGGCATTTCTAGAGTATAAGAAAGTAGAGATTCAAATTCACAAAACCTTTTTAATAACTATGACTTTATATAAGCCATTCTAAACTAATTGAAATAGCCCTATCATAGAGTTATTATTTGCAGCTAAATATTACTTCAAGCTATAAGAATGCAGTGCCAACACAAAATTTGCAAATACAAAAATACTTGAATACTTTAAGAATTCCAATTCGATAGACACTACAATTCGCTCTGTATAGAAATTCTCTAATATGTAACAACTTCAAGAGATGTTGAAGTATTATTAGGAATTCTTACTCTAACAATATTTTAAATAATAACCTTTCGTTAAAACATTAGATGGCGCTAGATGCCACGGATAAGATTAGCTCTGTGTTATTTTAAGTTTTAAAAAATTCTGAATAGTTGAATCTTTAATAATAAGTGCAATTCATGAAGATCATACTGCAATCATACTACAGAAGTGTTATCTAGACAAAATACTTAAGGACTATCGTGCTATTACAATCGGAAACATATTACCTAAACAGTGAGTAAATTACCTTGAATAGTGACACACTCCGTGAAAACAGTTCCAGCTACACTAAATCCATTGTTGAGAGTCAAATTTAACTTAGTAAGTGGAAAATAAGACAATTATCAAATGTTACTAAAAATTTTACAGTTACAAATTCAAAGTAAACACAAATCAGCTGATGACTCACTTGTTTTCTTCAAAGTAATCATAGACTAATTGTGCTTATGCGGGAAGTTTATGGCAAGAGTCGCCACCTAACAGAATAAAATCGAACTTTGTATGATACCGTGCAATTAATATCTACTCATTCGGTAGATGTCGCTACCGTATTATATCATAACTAAAGCGATGCGGTTGGTGCCATCTATTGACAGTGTGTGGGAACTTTTAGAAAGATAACGATATAAATCGCATGCTTGATACGAACTTGTACTAAACGGTTTGAGATCGAACCACAAGAGGGACTAGAACATTAAATTAAATTAGTATAAAATAAAACCTGAAAGTCTTTCTTTGTAACTATAGACTGGACTTGACTGGAAAACAACCAATAAAAATGGATAATATAAATATGCGTGAACGTCGACGACCAAAGTCATCTTTCATTGATAGATCTTTCAAAGGAGTCAATATTTGATTCCACAATGATGAGTCTACCAAATAGCTCATTAAATGAATCATTAAGCACTACAGATCTATACAATAAAATCAAAAATCTAACAGATCAATTGGAGCATTGTAACCTTCAGCTGAAGATTGCCCATCAGGAAATAGAAAACCTCCATAGTGAAAATTACCAGCTGAAAAATGATCTTAGTAAAAGTCGAAGTACTATTGAAAACTATAAAAAACTTAATATATCTAACCAAATTACTGGAACTCCGACATCAGGAAGAAAGAAGAGGAAAAATAATCTAAGCAAACCATCAACCCCATTAAAATGCCAGAACAAAGTAAGCTGTAAGAATACTGAAATTAATAGGAAACCAATAAATTCCCATAAAACCTTTTCTAAGGCCACAACAGCAACGATACCGCAAACATGTGAAGAATCAATGACCACCAAAAGGAAATTATGTATCTTAAGTAATGTAAATTTTTCAGGACGACTCCAAAATGTGGAAGAGACATTTTCGGAGGAGTTTAATTTATGCCGCTTTTTATCCCCTAATAGTAAAACTAACCAGCTCTTATCCAATTTGAAACATAAATTAATAGACTTCACATTCAATGATTATTGTATAATTTTATTAGGTGAATCTGACTTTAAAAATCACTGTAGTTTTGCTGAGATTGTTAGTACAATCAGTGACTCCATAAATGGTATTTGTACCACCAATATAATTATATGTACGCCCACCTATGTACGAGGGGCACCAATGTATAATTACAAAATTGAGATGTTTAATAGTATGCTATATTTAGAATTGAGAAAACAATATGTTTATTTCTTTGATTCAAACATTTATTTGACTTTTGACATGTTTTCAAATTTTACAGGAAAAATCAATTCTAAAGGACTTAATCACTTATATCAAATTGTAATGAATAATATTACAGTCGATTTAAAAAATTCAAGCTCTATGTATGACAGTAATAAAGCCATTGAAAACAGTGAGGAGGCTGACAACTGTATATTATCTGATCATTTATTTCGTGTTTAACTATTTGTATGTATTTCATCAAAACATTGACGGGCTAATTAGTAAATCAGATTTATTTATGGTTAATTTAGAAAAGTTAAAAGAGGAAGGTAAGCCAATAGATGTGTTATGCATAACTGAACATAATATGATGGAGAGCGACCTGCATCGTTTGAATATAGTTAATTATAGATTGGCATCCTATTTTTGTAGACAACAACATAGAGGAGGGTCTTGTATTTTAGTCCAAAATTGTCATAAATACGAAAACGTTTCCTCCATTGTTAGGCATTCAATTGGAGCAGTGATAGAGTGTTCAGCCATTAAATTGGTAGAACACAAAATATTTATTGTGTGCATTTATAGACCACCCCGATCAAAAATAGAATTAATTAATTTATTCTTAAGTAAACTTGACATTATTCTTAAACGCATTGACATACCTAATTATAAAATAATAATATGTGGTGACTTTAATATCGACATCCTAAAAAAAACTAAATCCTGTCGTGAATTTCAACAATTGATGTCTCACCATAACATTAAATTTCAATTTCATGAGCCTACTAGATTTCGAAGCAAAACATGTCTCGATAATATTTTGCATAATTTACGCGGTGCTGGAGGAGAGATTCTTGAGCTAGCCTTGTCAGACCATATGGCTCAAGTTCTTAAGATCCCTGTTAAGAAAACATGTAGACTTAAACATTGGTATGCTAACAAACGCGTTTTCACACCAGACAATATAAAAAAGTTTCGTTGTTGTATTGAGAAGCAAAGCTTTAAAGAGATTTATGAAACTGAAAATCCTGATTGTGCTTTCAATATGTTCCATGAGAAATTTATGTTCTTTTACAATAAGTGTTTTCCAAAGATTCAAATGAAAATATATTGTAGAAAAAATCCTAAATGGATCTCAAAAGGTGTAAAACTTTGCAGTAAAAGAAGACGTTATTTACTGTGGCAATACCGCCTCTCTCCAACAATAAGCACTAAAAATAAATTTGAAAAGTACTCTAAACGTTATAAAAAAATATTGAAACTTACTCAAAAAGCTCAAAATGAATACTATATTGAAAAAGCGAAAAACAAGTCACAAGCAACATGGAAAATAATAAACAAATATAGGGATAATATGCCAAAAGAAAATATTACTAGTATTATTAGTAAAGAAGTAGAGATAACTGAGGCTACAGATATTGCAAATATATTTAATGACTATTTTATTAACTCGACAGAAACTGAACATACTCTTCAATCCCCATTAAATTATATTCGACACACCCAATCAAATTCAATGTTTCTGACTCCAACAACACCATTTGACATAATAAAAATTATTAATTCTTTAAAAAATACGAACAGCGTTGGCTTTGATGATATTTCGACGAAAATTATAAAACAAGTATCGCATCTTATAGCACCTATCTTATGTCATATAATTAACTTGTGTATAGAAAAGGGAGTATTTCCAGATAGGCTCAAACTGACAATCATTAAGCCAATGTTTAAAAAGGGTGACAGGAAACATGTCGAAGATTATCGTCCTATTGCATTAATAACAATTATTTCAAAAATTTTCGAAAACGTCATTTATCTCAAACTTTGCAATTACTTTGAAACCAATAATTTATTTACACGACATCAATATGGTTTTCGTAAGGGTAAATCGATTAACATGGCAGTATATGATTTTATGGAAAATGTTATTCTTAATATGAATAATAAACAGCCGACTATAGCTATGTTTATTGATATGTCGAAAGCATTTGATAACGTTGACCACGAAACTTTAATCAGCAAACTTGAAAAGTATGGTGTCAGAGATAAAGCCTTACAAATAATAAAATCTTACTTAGCCAATAGGCGGCAAATGACTGTGATAAACAAAACGGATCTTTCCACAGGTGTTAATACTGATTACACATCAAGAGTAAGGATAGTTCAGAACGGCGTCCCACAAGGAAGTGTACTCGGCCCACTTTTGCCAAACGTGACTTTTCACCCTATGACCATGTTTGCTGATGATTGTACTATTTCATTTAATTTAGACAACTCTGACAATATAGAACAAGAAATAACCAACACATTAGAATCTTTAGTTCATTGGTTGACACTTAATAATTTAAAAATTAATTTGACCAAAACATTTTTGATAAATTTAAACAAAGGATAAATCACCCGCTAAATTTAAATTGTTTTGACAGATCTGTGAAAGAAGTAGAGACTACAAAATTTTTAGGTCTAACTGTAGATAATAAGTTGACGTGGAAATCTCACATTGATATGTTAGTGAATAGATTGAACAAATTTTCCTATGCTCTATACAAATTGAGAAATGTTGCTAGTATAAATACATTGCTATCGGCATACCATGGATATGTAGCATCCATCTTAAGATACGGCATATTATTCTGGGGCAACAGTACTGATAAGCTGAATGTATTTAGAGCTCAGAAAAGTGTTTACGAGCCATGTTCGGACTAAAAAAAACTGAATCGTGTGAACCATATTTTAGAGAGTACAAAATTCTTACAGTGCCATCAATGTACATAAGTGAGATTGCTGCCTTCGTTAGAAAAAATCCAGGTTGTTTCGAATCATGTCCAATTGGAACCCGTCGTGAAGGGAAACTTAAATTTACACAAACGCGCAGACCTCTACTTCATAAAATAAGTGTGAGTTGCATGGCACCATCAATTTATAACAAAATCCCGCAATATATAAGGAATATGACCAGTTATCACAAATTTAAAACTGAACTCAATGGCTTTCTTACCAAAAAGGCTTACTATGACATTAACATATTTTTAAATGATAAAATGGAATAGAACAAATTTATATTATCAATTTCAATAAAATTTGACATTTAATTTATATAATTTATTTTTGTTATTTAATTTTATGAGAATGATTATTATAATGAAATTAATTTGGATGACTTTATTTTGTGTAATTAATTTTGATGACTCGTTTGTGTAATTAATTTATAAATTTTATTTAGTTCTTAAGGTCATATGCCTATGGCGAATCATGGCTGTTCCTTTAATCATTAACCAACCCTGTATTACCCATGTTTATGAAATTATTAAAGATTAAAGATTATTGTGACTTGTATAATACTCACGGGCTATT
Organism: Leucinodes orbonalis; assembly: GCA_019425675.1. NCBI lineage: Eukaryota > Metazoa > Arthropoda > Insecta > Lepidoptera > Crambidae > Leucinodes > Leucinodes orbonalis. Next base: position 165,910 of record PQWD01001281.1, read on the forward strand.
TTGACTTGTATAATTCTCGCAGGCTACTAGAGAAGAGTATAACTACTATGCCGAAACAGTACGCGTGGCGGCTGGGCGTGGAACCTCCCATTGGAACTCGACTTGCGCAGAAATTCCTGAGGGATAACTTTCAGCGGTGTACGACAAGTTCACGGAAATGACGCTTCAGTTCCCGCGGTGATCAGCGGCGCGTACGTTTCATCACAGCGATGATGAACTCAACGAGGTTGGTGAATGTTAAACTTTGTTTTTTTAACTATAACAAATATACAATGAACTAACAAACTTATTAAATAAAAAAAATATAAGTGCACAGGACGGTCAGGACGCTCATCTTATGGTAAAGATAACGCCTGACCATGATTGCGGCATTGAAGTAGACCACAACTGATAGACAGTTATTATCCTCCATCAATGCCGCACTGCGGCCGCCACCCGAGACAACAGATGTTAGGTCTCTTATACCCAGTAATTTGTTTATTTTGTAATTTTTTTAAAATAAATGATCTGTGTACGTTACAATTGCATAATAGTAAAATAGTCACATACGCTGACGACACGGCAATCATTGTTCATGACGAAGTTGGACGAGACACGTACTTGCGCAGAATCAGCTTTGCGCTCGGTGGGTGTGGTTAACCCTAATCTTTTGACTCTCAACCCAAGTAAGACGAACTTTATTACATTCGCTCCTAAACTCACTTTGAAGCCAGATTCATCGTTCGAGATATCAGTTCACAACTGCAACAAGCATCCCTGTTCCTGCCCTAGAATATTGCGTACACATAATATCAAATATTTAGGTGTAATGATTGATAGTGTTTTGTCTTGGACTCAACATATTAATTGTGTAACAATGCGCGTTCGTAAGCTTATCTTCGTGTTCAGTAAACTGAGAGTTAGAGCTGATTTGAGTGTTCAAAAGGACTGTCTACTTTGCGTTAGCGCAGTCCATTATTACGTACTGCATTACTAGTTGGGGTGCAGCTGGAAAGACTAAAATCATTCAGCTTGAAGAGCACAAAGGGCAGTCTTGAAAGTGATGGCTTACAAACCGATCAGATATCCGACCAAACAAATCTTTGATTTCTGGCAGGTTCTTTCCATAAGAAAATTATTTATTTTGAATACTGTTCTTCGTAAACACAAATTCCTAGTATTTGTTCCTGATCTCTTTGCCAACAAAAGAAGAAAATATAAAGTTTGTACTACAACGAGCTACCGGCTGGTATTGGCAAAGCACCATTATGATTACTTGTCCTCGCTATTATATAATAGATTAAATAAAGAGTTAAATATATATTCAATGCCTCTATTCAAATGCAACATTATTATAAGAATATCTCCTAAGCCTCGACTATAAGCCTCGACTATGATAGAGCCGAGGCCTTAATAAAATAGAATCTGTGCTCTGGCAACACACATGCATACATACACACACACACGCACACACACACATACACACACACACACATAACACGCACGCAAACTTAAACTATTACACCAGCACTTTCACCCACACATATCTTTCTTACTTTCATAAATATTATTATACAGATACGTTTGTCTTTGTTCGTTATACTATTTAATAAGAAGTATTATAATTATATAAAGCTCCTGTCTGAAACACCCGTTTATTGTGAGGTGGGCGCTAGCATCTGCGACACAGTCTTTGACTGTTGCAGGCGTTAACGTTTATAGTAACTAGAAAACATGTAATTTGGTTTCAATAAAGATTATTATTATTATAATTTTTCAAGCTACATTGCCCTTATCCCGAAACAAAGAATATACATTGTCCCGTGAAATGCAAAATACTTGTATTTCACGGGACAATGTCTGGCACTGCGGTGGTACCTACCTAGACGACTCAGTACCACCTAGTATCTATATAGAAGCCAAAAAGATGTATAGATGGAACCATTGGAGAAAGCCCAAGTTCAGTGGATGTCCAAGGAATGATGATGCCTATTAATTGATGGTCTTGGTGTTTCTATGTATAATATGTATGTATTTACAGATATATATATATGTTTATTAATAGTTTAGTACCCTAACTACTTAGACAAACAATAAACTTTCATTCGTAATGATATATATATATATATATATACATAATATACATAGTGCTTATGATTTATGACGCCTTGAGGTCAAATTTTATGTCTTTTTTTCGAACTGACTACTGCTGTTGGCGCAGATGGCCTTTACAGCTTTACCGGGCAAGATTTTATGTCATAATTATAACATGTATCAAGCGGCTCGAACATTATTTGGTTGATATTCCTCGTGATCCATTGTCCGGTAAAGCTGTGAAGGCCACCTGCGGCCAACAGCAATAAGTCATTCCGAAAAAAAAAAAAACCTTCGTGATTGTGCATTTAGTTAGTTTAAGCCTTACTACAAACACTATGCTTAATATGGGCTAGATGGTGCGGTGTTGAATGTCAGTGGTATTTATTGCCTATCCTATACCATTCCACCTATCGCAGTCCACTGCTGAATATAGGTCTCCCCCATTTTGCGCCAGATATACCGGTCCTCCGCTTTCCTCATCTAACCTCCACCAGCAACCTTTCGCAAGTCGTCGGTCCATCGGGCCGGAGGGCGTCCTACGCTACGCTTGCCGAGACGCGGTCTCCACTCCAGACGAGTTCTGCTCCAACGGCTCGAGATTCTGCGACATACGTGACCAGCCTAATGCCACTTCAACTTGCCGATCCGGCGAACAATGTCGGTAACTTTAGTACTCTTACGGATTAAATCATTTCTGATCATATCCCTAAGACAGACCTCGAGCATAGCTCGCTCCATTGCGCGTTGAGCGATTTTGAACTTGTGAACAATCCAGTCAGTGTCCATGTCTCAGCTGCGATGAGTACGGAGACGATATATTTATTTAATATATTTAATTTCAGCTGAAGTCATTTGCGACGCAACACCGTGAACAACTGGTGCCGCTGTCGCAAACGTTGCAGAAGCTTCTGGACACGGCCGCGCTGCGGATCCGCTGGCTGAAGACACACGCACAGCCAATCAACGCCTGGTTCCGGGATTACGTCACTAGTTAGTATATTTGATGTTTATAAATCACGTGGGGGTAATGATGTAAAAAGTGTTGATTCGTGATATGTTCTTTAAACAACTGAAAAAGTGTTCCGGATGCAGCGACGGCACACATACATATTTCGAATGAGCGTGCTAAACAAAGAGCCTACAACTGTTTTCTCTTCGACGGTTCGTTTTGTGTGACCCGTGAGACTGAATGAAGACACGTATATTGAGTGCACTCTGGTATAATGTCTATATCAAATGACTTACAACTATGCTTATATACTAACTTATGTCTATGTGTGAGGGAGGTTGGCTATACACACTACATGAGGCACGAGTGGCGTATCTACCTTTTTTCGACGACCCATTTGGTGTAGCGGTTGAGACGTCGAATGCTGCACCCAAGTTTTCCGGGTTAGAGTCCCGGGCAGTATAAACATTTGTGTGCATGAACATGTCTGTTTGTAATGGTCTGGGTGTTTTCTATGTATAATATGTATGTATGTATTTACAAAAGTTTATGTTTATCCGTTGTTAAGTACCCATAATAGAGACTTCACGCTTAATTTGGGGCTAGATGGAGCGGTCTGAATGTCTGTGGATATTGATTAATTAGTATTTATTATTTTAATAAAACAGAGGTTACTACAACCAAAAACAACTAACGATTTCATAAATAACTGGAAGCCTAGTTAACAATTTCAAATAAGGTGAACACTACAATCGTTCTATCGGAAATCAACCTATGTTGCATCTCTGAGTCGAGTGGACATCTTCAGTAGCCAAGCGTCCGAGGGCAAAGAGTGTCCCGGACCGCACAGTCGCTCCCACATGGACTCCCCACCCTAGCGTCCCTGTCAACCATCGGCTATATACCACAATGAGGGGTTTTTTCTAGGGTCCAGGGTTCGGACATATGCAGCCAGTGTGTGTCAGTGAGATTTTTATTTGTAACAACGATTTTTGATACAATCTGAGGATGGTAGTCGGTAACAACCACCAATCCATATTGAGCCCGCGTGGTGGGTTACGACCCAATCTCTTCGCAGCTACGCAGTGTGGAAGGCCTGTGCCCTGCAGTGGGTCGTTTTAGGCTGATGATGACTAGGTTTTAAATTTACTTTAAAAGATAGTTGCGACGTCTTTTTTACTTTTTTCTTTCGTTATTTTACTTTACTTAAAGCAGTTGATTTTATTTTACGATTCAAGATAGTCACTTAGTTAAGATGGCGCTATACGAAAGTGTTTTTATGAGTAGTAGTTTTCTAAATTTTTTTCATTAAAATTATTATATCTTAATCATCTTATTATTACAGAAGCTACAACCAAAACGACAGACGCTACTTTGCCGAACACAAATGCTGGTGCTTCGAGTAATACCACCAATAGTGACCAAGCCAATACGAGCGAAGCCAATATACCAAACATTGGATCCAACATCACAAATAGTGCGACCAACGATAGTCCACCGGCGGCCAACGTTGCTAACGTCACTGAAGCACAGCCTAGTCAATAGTGTGGATCGAAATTATTAGATAAAATTTTTCACTGTGTTGTTTTTATTTTTTAATTTGGCTCGTAAGACCATATTTTTTAGGTGAACGGGACGGTCAGTTTTCTCACCTGGTGGTAAGTGATACGTCTGACCATGACAGACGCAGTAATTACCGTCAACACTACGCTCGTCGCCCGAGACGATAGATGTTAGGTCTCTTATATCCGGTAATTTCACTAATTCAAATTAAAAATCCATTTAATCAATTTAGGCTTAAAAAAAGCACTTATGATCGTCAAAATACAATAAAAAATATATAATAGTTATTTATCTAAAAAATGAATTTTGAGAATTGATAAAAGCACCTCAGTGGTTTTGACCTGCTGAGAAAGAAGCACCAGAAAATTCAACAGTAAACCCTAAGTTGATTTGTTTTTGTAGCAACACTTCTCTAGTGTCGTACGTAGTACTCAGTTATCTGACTGTCTGTCACCACCCAACTCATCACACAGCTATTTAATAGCCTAACTAATGGCGGCAGAAATAAGTGAAATCGAGGTATTCATATTCGACGACCCATTTGGTGTTGCGGTTGAGAGGTCGGCTGCAACACCAAGGATTCCGGGTTCGATCCCCGGGCAGTACAAACATTGGTGTGCATGAACATGTCTGTTTGTAATGGTCTGGGTGTTTTCTTTGTATAATTTGTATGTATTTACAAAATAAAAAGTATGTGTATCCGTTGTTTAGTACCCATAATAGAGGCTTCACGCTTAACTTGGGGCTAGATGGCGCTGTGTGGTTGTCAGTGGATATTTATTATTTATTTATATAGCAATATAATAACACACGTTACTCTCACGTAAAACGTCTCATAGCAGAAATCAATAGTAAGGCCCGTATTCGAGAACGAGACTCAACCGTTGATCTTTACTTGAATAGTGTTAGAAAGGGATAACCCCAACGGCGGATCCAGGGGGAGGGTCATGGGGGTCATGACCCCCCCTGAGCAATTTTTAAGTACTATACTAACGTACATTAACAAAATACCTTATAAGTTCTTAACTTGACTACTACTATGTGACCCCCTCCTGGCGCCTAACTTGGATCCGCCCTTGGATAGCGCTCCATACGAAAGGCAGGCATGATCCATCCTCGGCCGCATCATCACTTACCATCAGGTGAGATGGCGGTCAAATGTCTGCCTATTGGAAAAAAAAATAGCGCCATCCCATTCTAACTAAATTTAAGTAAAGATCAACGTTGAGTCACGTTCTAGAATACGGGCTTAAGTGTTTCTTTATATAAAATGTATGGAATTGTAAAAGTTATTGTTATATTTATAACGTTAAATTGTTCATCTAAATTTCGACCAAAATCACGAGCACACTACTATGTCATTGTGACATGTAGCGAGCGACGTGATTATGAATGAAAAATCTGCCCAACTGACGCGATGGGCATAATTTTTTCGCGGACACTTTTTGAGTGAGACTCACACTCTTGTGTGCATCTAATTAGTTTATCTAAGTAGGTACCCATTGGACAAGCTCCTTGCTGTAATCAGGCGCTAGATGGCGCTGTGTGTATGGAAGTGAATATTTATTTATATTCCAAAGTTTCTACTATAACTGTTAATTAAATTCGGCCTTTATATAATAATAATAAATATCCATTAACATTCACACAGCGCCATCTAGCCTAAAACTAAGCATTTCGCCTGTAATATGGGAACTAAACAACGGGTAAAAATACCTAAATGTATGTTTTTTTTGTAACTCCATATCATCATTCATCATTCTCCTGCCCTTATCCCATTACTTGGGGTCGGCGCAGTATGTCTTTTTTTTCCATTCCTCTCTATCAGCTGTGTCATCCACACAAACCCCCTTCACACTCATATCCATCTTTACACAATCCATCCATCTTTTCTTTGGCCTTCCATCCATCTTTTTTTTGTAACTCCATATATCCATAAGATACATAGACGACACCCAGACCAATACAAACGAACATGTTCTTGCACACAAATGTTTGTACTGCCCGAGGATCGAACCGATGTCTCAACCAATGACACATTTAGTGCTTTTTGAAATAAGAATCCACATATTTAATTCATACGCAAACTTATCTTAACCATTTGAACGCCGGGAATCTAGACACAATAGAAAATCTATTGTGTCTGGCGCCTTAAGGCCTCATTAGCGGTGGTCAAAGGGTTAATATCGATGGTCATTGTTTTGACGTTATAAGTTACGTGACGTCCAATTGGACGTATTTACGCAAAAAGGATCCAACCCACACGGAGGTCAAAATTGAGTAAAGTATACCAAACTGGCCTTTGGGGTGTAAATTAGCCTATAGTATAAATACCATAACAATATATACATATTTAACATATTAATCGATGGTCGTTACCATCCCACATGTGGCCCTTACGTTTTTTAGTTACTCGAAAACGACTCAGCCCCCTTGGATTCATATAGAGAAATATCCATTCAAAAAGAATGACCTTAAAATAATATATCAAATTAAATCCAATACACTTGAATCCTTTTTGATAATATACACTTATTATACAATAACTAATGTGCAAATAAAACTTAAACTTCGAACTTCAATATCTCAAATGTGTCATTTTGTGGGTTGGCTCTTTTTTGTGTAAATACGTCCAATTTTGAACGGTGCATGTCTTAATTGGTTACCACAACAAGGTTAGAAATTAGACAAAACTTAATTATTCTATACAAGTCAAGTTCCATACTGTTGTTTGTATGCTTTAAAATGATTTAAAGTTTAACAGTATGTAGATATTTGACAAAGACACAATAGATAATAGTGACATACTTTTTATTATAATGTTATGTAGCTCGAATTCACTGTTTAGTAATGCAGGTATGTAATAAGAAAAAAAAATTTAAAAAATTGGATATTCTTTAAATCGTTAATATTTTAAAATATATTGTATTATTATTATTGTGTAAACACCAGTTGTGCTCCATCACCACAAATATAATATAAATAAAAAATGGCTGTTATAAATGTGTTTAGTACAAATAAGTCCTAATTGTATATGTCTGATAAATAAATAATCTATTTGATTTTAAAATGATATGTCATGATTATATATTTCTAATATAAAACTTATAATATACTTATATATTTTCTTAAAATGATGTGTTTAGATAACTTGTACTTATTAAAAAATAATATTATTGAAAAATAAATATTTTGGAAATTTGTATTGTATAACTGTTATCTTGTGTATTATACATAGTTATGAATTTTAATAAATGATATTTAATGGCTAAGAATATGTAAAGTTGTCATGCGATATAATCTTCAAAACTGAATATTTTTCCAACATCACACGAATGTATTTAATTTTATTTTCTGTAGAACCTATGCATAGTTCCTATTTGAATCATTAAGCTCGTTTTACATTTAAGATTAATATTTATTTATTATTGCATTATATAAATGATATTTTTTGCATGTGCGCAAACCTCGAATGATTGTAGTTGAAATAAAAATATTTTTATTAACTGTACTTTGCATTATTTGGAAGTCATTTCCATTCACCTACTTTTTAAAAAGAAGTTTACACTTCAGAGATCGATATGGTAGGGGGAAAATATGTAGTGATCAGTGGATAGAGAACGCCCATATTTATTCCAATAACGTGGCATCACATTTCACACGGGCTCACTGGCAATCAGTGTCAGGGCTGTGTTGTCTTGTGTTTTTGTCAATAGATAAATAGGTACAAGTTTATGATTTCAAGTTCCACAATTGTTTAGGACTTTTCACTAAATCCTTATCAAGTTTTGGAGAGTATTTAACCAAGTGGCCCTCACGCCATACGCACACTATTATTTTGTATCAATATAACTGTTGAAAGGCCGACAACGCATTTCAGTGCCCTCTGGTATTGCAAATGTACATTGGCGGCGGCGTCATTTACCATCGGATGAGCCGTTTGCTCGTCTGTATGATATAGCCTAAAAAAACTATGTGTAAATTAAAGTCTATATAATATAATTAAAGTTTGAGTCCAACTTTGAGACTCCCTTAGGCTCGTTACATACATAGACATCTACTCTCGCCACTTGTCCGGTGAAGCTGTGAATGCCATCCGCGGTCAACAGCGATAAGTCATTAAAAAAATAACTCCGTTATTATACCACGCAGCCCCATGTGGTATGGTGGGTTTTAACGACTACTATCCTGTGATTTGTGATTGTAGCCTGGACTAAATGTGCCTTCCGAATAACAGAAACATCTTTTTTCAAACAATCAGATGAATTCATCCTGCAAGTCCTAAACAGAGAAATTACACATGTGACGTAGTAGGTACCTATACTATGCGACTTCCCCGTGGAATCGAATCCCACGACGTGCATGCATGTGCTCAGACCTCGGAAGCAGTAAAAAAGTGCCGAGCATATGTAGCTTTACGAGAAGTAAAAATCGATAATCCTGACAAAGACAAGCTTAAGCGTATTGTTAATTTTACCAAATCAATTTAACCGTAATCTATTATCATCGCTGGGCCTATCAGTTTTGTAATGATAAAATATGACGTGTATAAAGGTAGATACGCCATCTATGCCTCAAAAACGAACCGCCGAAGAGAGTACAGTTAGTGCTCTTTTGTTTAGGTAAATGTAGCTCATTCGAAATACGAGTATGTGTGCTGTCACTGCATTCGAAACACTTTTTTCGATTGTTTTGTGAGCACTAATCTATACTTTTTTACAGCATTGTGTATACACCCCTTATTAAGCGCAATGCCACGTCACTTACCACCCCATACTGTGATATGGCAGCACCGAGCCACATCGCACTAAAATCAATAACTTGATTGTAAACAATCCTTCATGTGGAGCAAACAGTCTTGTTTCTGATACCTTTTTGTACATAATAGCTTACGTTATGTGTATTTCATATAGATATACTATTCGGTGTTTACGTTATGTGTGTGTTGTTAAATAGTTGATTAGTGACCATGGATTCGGCGAATGTGGGATATTCATACCACCTGCCATCAGGCGGTTGGAATTACAAGATTCGCAATACGCTGTCGCAATTCAGCGATCTGTTTAGTGAATTCAATAAATATATAGCGCCAGCATATCACCATGACCGGTGCGAGAGGTAAACATGGGAACTAACTTCAACTACTAAATTCTAAAACTAAAGTAAACGCGACGCTTGGGGTGGTTTTTTAATGTTGATATTTACGTGTTTTGTTTCAGGTCTGTTCAGATGAGAATATATTCAATGCACAAAGGGGAGTTCGTGATTTTTTGTAGCGTTTTTTGCTTGTTTCGGTTTGGGTGTTTTATAGGGTTGGCAGGTAAGATTTCGATAATGATCTAGATTTTGTATTACGAATGCTATATTTTGATTTAGCAATCCTAAATGCCTACTTAACATGTAGTGTGATAGACACATGACCACACCGATCTCTAAATATGAATATCAATTTAATTAATCAGGCATTTGCGTATGGTTGTGGTGCGCCCTTCTAACCACGTTAAGATTTGGCGATCCGCCAATACACATTCTTATATAAATTTTGGTGAAGAAATTTAACAACTCTTGGCATCTTTATATTTTACTAGCTTATGCCCGCGGCTTCGCCCGCGTTATCGCATACCAATTTTTTACTTTTCACTTTTAAAACTGGGAAAAGTCAAATATAAATTACCCCTTTTTTTAAGGCATTAAGGGCCGATTTGCAAAAACTTTAATATGCAACATTTATTGTTCGTGACAAATAGCCATCATACTTATTTTTAGCTTTCTACCTTGTAAACTATGAATATATACATATATATGTGGTGAGTGATATGTATGATTTTTTTCGGAAATAGACCCCAAAACCTTTAAAGTTGTGGGGGGGGAATCCTATGTATAGTTATATATCTTACTAGCTTTTGCCCGCGGCTTCGCTCGCGTTAAATTCGGGATAACAAGGCTCCACTTTCCTGGTAACGAAAAAAAAGTAATTTTAACACTGCTTCTTCTTCTTCTTTTTCGCTTCGCATACCAATTTTTTGCTTTTCACTTTAAAAACTGGGAAAATAAATAACCTTTTTTAAGGAAAACACACACTTTTTCACAGGAAAGTGGAGCCATGTTATCCCAAATTTAACGCGAGCGAAGCCACGGGCAAAAGCTAGTATAATATATATACTACTCTCCCCTATTTGATGGGTTTGGGGGTGGATTAAAAAAAAATAAGGCCCTATTTTTTCTCTTCTGACAAATAGGCCGCATACCAAATTTCAGCGTCGTACTACAAAAATTGCGGAATATTCCATACAAACTTCCAACCCCCCTTTTTAGGGAAGTGGGGGGTGAAAAAGTAGCCTAAAACCTATTCTAGGTTTCCTACTACCAACATACCAAGTTTCAATAAAATCCGTTCAGCCGTTTAGGCGTGAAAGCGTAACAAACAGACAGACAGATAGACAAAGATACTTTCACATTTATAATATTAGTATAAATATATTTTTTTGATTTTATACTTGACATAAGACTTACATTACTTTTAACGGCCCACTGCAGAGCACACAGGCCATCCCACACATCATAGCTTTAGGAAGATTGGGCCGTAACCCAGCACGCGGGCCCAATGCGGATTGGTGTTGCCGGACCGACGGCTTAACGTGCCTTCCGTAGTGCGTGAGCATCATTATTTTCTGACAGTTAGGTTATTCAGCCTGCGTTTGTACTTACCTACGTAGGATTCGATCCCTCGAGTCACGCAGCGATCTTAGCCGAACGGTGTGCCCGCTAGACCACGAAGGCAGGAATCGTTTATGTTAAAATGTACAGGATAGTCAAGACGCTCGCCTGATGGGAAGTGATACGCCTAATCATGACAGAGCGGCATTGATAGACAGTCATTATTTCCCGTCAATGCCGCACTGCGTCCGACACCAGAGACAACAGATGTTAGGTCTCTTATACCCGGTAATTTCACTTGCTACAGTGCCCTCATCCCGAAACCCAAAAGTGCATAACACTCCTGTTTCACGGGTCGATATCTGGCACTGCGGTGGTGCCTACCAAAACGACTCAGTATCGAGTCTACCACCTAGTAAAAGTAATGAAATAACCGTTCTAGGTCCGTCCCCGACGATGACGACGTCGATTGCAGCGTCAACACTCCTCACGAACATCAGCTCCATATACCAGGGTCCTTACCACCTGCGCAGCCCGCCGCTGGGCACGCGGGTCCAACAACTCTGGCTGCTGGCTGAGATAGTGACGAATAATGACGATGGTACGTTATTGATGGCTTTATTTACCCTGGAAACGGTGACGGATCTAAGCTGCCGCGTGTCAAGCCAAAGTTCAATTAACAGGACTGGGCCCCGATTCCGTAAATTTAAAATGTGCTAATGGAATCGTCATTGAATCCAGTTTATGTTAGTTTCATTGGCAATTTGGTTTAATATGATTTGTATATTTAAATTAGACAATTCATTCTACTATGTAAAAACGATTTCGAGAGAAATACAAAAATACATTTAAAATACTATGTATAGTTTGATTGTTAAGTATCCTTATGTCAAAAAACTTAATGGAAATAAGGCTCTAGCGAGCAGCACCGTATGTAATATTATGGTGCGTTCTCACTGCGTGTGATTTCACGCGCCCGTTCACGCGCAGTGCAGCTCGGCGCGGCGCGACGTGTTATAGAACACGCAGTGAGAACGCAGCCTTACACGAACCATTACTCCAAAAGTTTATTTTCTATTATGTCTGGAGTCCCGGCAGTTAAAACGTTAAGCAACGTTATAATGTATCCATTTAATTGGTTCCTAATAAATATTATAATACAGGCATGTATACAACAGGGCTGTGACTTGGTCATGCTATCAAAATTTTGCCTACTGCTGTGAGTCACGCGCATAAGTGATAGGCTGTGTTACATCATCATTAACAGCCTTTTAGTTCCACTGTAGTTTAGCTTAGGACTATTCAGTATTTTGTTACGTTACAGAAACGTCGTGATAAATAAAAAAGTTTTATGAAAACTATATTCAAGCGTTCAAGTAAGTTTTTGTTTCGCTAAAACTAAGTAATATTGCAAAGATAGATTGAATATTGTTATTGCTAGTTAGTTTTTTAATGCCTACATTGAGGAAAATATTTAACCAACTTTGTTTTTCTTGCAGAAGAAATATTCGATAAAAGTTTCCAGATTAGTATATCCATAGATGGAGTCCTAAGTGACCATACAACTGTCAATATAGTACCAGAGAGCGAAGCTACAAATAGGTATGTTTCCAGCATATTTTCCTAGATACCTTTCTTTAACTCACATCACACGATTGATTTTATATTGTCTGGATTCCCGGCGTTCAAAGGTTTAATAATAGAACATACGACTGCAGTAAGGGTATCAATAATTCTATGTTTTCTAGGACACAACACTTAAAGTGTAAGAAGCAGATATGCGACGAAGTGATGGCGCTGCACACTTGGCGCTTTAGAGTACACGCATTACGTACTCAACATTCATTTCTACGGGCTCAAAGAGTTCCACAAGCGCTATTATATACAGGAAATCATATTTTACGTTAGTATACCAGCACTATATAATACATTCATGTTATTCTTAATTTATAAAGAAAAACAATTTTAGCATTAATAGTCGTCGCATCTCAGTATTAGTATTAGTTTTTTCAAGGTAGTAATCCACCACCATGTATCATCATTGTTTGCTCATTTGTCTGCTATAGCATTAAAAAGGTCTGAGATATAAAAAAACCGTTCGTAAATTCCTAAATAAATGATAAATTCCCTAAACATAAATAAGATTCCTACATTTGGCACAATTTTCAATATCTTAACTTAGCTACAAAATGCATACATACCAATTATGCTCTTAGATGAATCAATTAAGAACGACTAGTCTTATTCACTATTTCTGCCGTCACTAGATAAAACGCCATTAACTGACGAGCACAATTTTTATTTGGCTACTAATTAGGTAATTTAAATTATTAACGATATACACACTATCAGAAAAGTTGTTTTCCATTAAACAGGGTTTTCAGTTTCATATCGGAAAATTGTGCTCGTCAGTTAACGGTGTTTAGCTAGTTAACGACAGATTTCCCGACCTGACTCATTGTACTACACTTTCTAGTACTTTGATGTATGTATACTTAAGTTAATATACATATTCCGATATTGTTTTCAAACGTTACTTTTATTTTCAGTTTAAAACGTATAACCCAGCCTTCACACAAATGGAAACGTGGTTCAGATTTATTTTTCTACTCACAACATTTACTATAGCCGTAAGTATCTACAAGGTATGCGTCCCACATTATGTGCTAGATAGCCCGAATCTCATACAGCCACCACCAGCGACCAGTGTTTTTACTTCATTGAACCGGAAGGCGTCTTATCGGTCGAAGCCGCATAGACGTCCGTAATTGCCGCGCCGGCCCAAATATAAACGAAAAGGATCGAGTTCTGAGAATTGCTGGCTCAAGTTATATTTTTATAACTCAAAATGAATTGGGCTTTGTATTAAAACCAAATGTTGTTTGAATACAATGTTTAGAATTATATTATAGGGCTGTGAACATCTGGGTACGCGAAAATTTCGCGAATTAAAAAAAAGGTTATTTAAAAGGGCGCTCTGACGCATATGCGGCTTCAACTGTTTTATAACGCATAGCCTACGCCGCGCCGCGCCGTGCCCGCGAGTGCGGGCGCGGCGTGGCGCATTATATCACACGCAGTGAGGACCCAGCATTACGCAACGCTTGTCAAAACGCGGTCTTCACTCCAAAATCGTCTGCTACAACGGCAATCCGACCAATAGGTACTAGCACAGGAAGATGACGCGCTGTGAGGAAAGTGATAAAATTAGTTGTTATAGACATATATTATTTTATTTATCATCATCAGCCTATAACGTCCCACTACAGGTTACAGGCCTTTGCACACAGCATGGCTATCGGGAGTTTGGGACGCGGGTACAATGCACATTTGTGGGTGTAAACTACTTACTTTCATTATTAAACAGTAGCCGCCAAAACCACAAAGAGACTCCAGATAAAAATTATTATGTGACGACGTCCATTGCGATGGTTCTTTTTTAAAACACGATATTTATTCAATGAACTGTTTTCAGTGTTGGTTTGCGCATACTCTAAGAAAATATTCAACTCAAGACTGGGCCATCGAGCAGAAGTGGCTGTCGATTTTGTTACCGTTGCTTTTGTTGTACAACGGTAAGTTATTTCGCGTTATCTTTAATAAATTTAAAATACCCGTTGCATGATATAACCACTGTCCACCGTTTTGTTTTATTCGCCTCCTCTTGCATACGTTCAAGGATACCAAATGGTTTATAATTCACTATAATTTCTCATCAGCATTTGGATAAACACAATTTTTAGTAAATAATACTTGATCACTTGAATGAGAGTTCACTTTATCTCGAATTATGTGTAGGCTTAGTATTAGATATTTCTTTTCTTGAGTAACATGTTTCTTGAAAACAAACAAATAAATACGTACACATTTCGTTGCGTATCAGCTTTGCTAAATTGTTATAATAATAAATTCACCACCAACAGATCCGATATTTCCATTGCGTCTGGTATCCGGGAGTTGCTTCGCCCCATTCATGGACACGGCATTCCAGACGGTGTTCCTTGCGTGCGTGATGCTGTCGTGGTTGGCACAGTACCATGGCCTTAGACAGGTGAGCTTTGTGTTGAAGGGGGCAACATTGCCGGCCAGGGAGGCACACTAGCCAAAGAGCATAGAAATACGTTGCGAGCCCTTTAAATGGAGGTACGCTCATTTTTTAAAGGACGCCAGGTCCGGAAGAAATATCTCTTGTTGGCAACTGATTACACAATTTTCTCTTCCATAGGTAATGAAATATGCTTCTGAAAAGACAAATTTAAACTAAGAATAAAACAATTGTAGGGATTGAGTCGCGTTTTATTAAAATAATTTACAAAAAATAATAATTTCTTCCTGAAGTTTCGTAACTTAGCTGCCGTCATATAACTAGTCAAGGTATTAGTTCAATTTGAAAACTTAAAACAATAGCTACTATGAACAGTATGGACATAGGATAGGAACCTAGGGTTACCAGATGAAATAATCGAAATATCAGAGAAAAAAGGCTAGATTTCCATGGAAAATTCCTTATGAAATGACATTTTACATATACAGTACGAGAATAATCTCCCAAAATGTAACCTCTGTTCATTGAAAATCCTGAGATATATATAAGTAACGAGGATTTCAAAATCCGGCCGCGATTCAGAAAATTCTGAAATTCTGAACCTCATTCGTCCGGTGATATTTGACAACCTGTTTGATGTAGGTAATTCAACTGTCGAGGGATTAAAATTGGAAATAAGAAAACGCATTGAGAGAACAATAGCAGTTAGTGTCTACATAGAAATCATACGAACAAAGATCGTCGGATCAGCAATCACATCACAGTAGCGTGGGACGCCCTCTTAGCTTAGCTGATAATGAGATTCTGCGATGTAAACACTTGCATGTCGTATATTATTATATACGAAATGCAAGTCCGTATACATACGGCATATGAAGTACCTACGGTTTTTAATTCCTGGGAGTAAAATGGGAAGATACCGACACTAGTACTTATAATCGTATGTCGCAGACCCTATGGCCGTTGGAGCAGACGAGTAGACCGCGTCTTGGCAAGCGTAGCGTAGGACGCCCTCCGGCCCGATGGACCGACGACTTGTGAAAGGGCGCTGGTGGAGGCTGGATGAGAAAAGCGGAGGAGCGGGATATTTGGCGCAAACTGGCGGAGACCTATGTCCAGCAGTGGACTGCGATGGGTTGAATAGGATACTCGTACCTATACAAAATAATACAAAATTTACTAACTTAAGATAAACAAATTATGTACCTATAATAGAGTACGTAGGTAATAAAAGCGGCTATATTATAAATCCTTACTTGTAAGGTACTGTTGTATCATTAAATGCATCAATATGAAATAAACCCTAAAGTATGTGGCTCGAAGGACCAGTTTCCATGAATATATTAAACCCACGTTTAGTCTATTATAATAATTTGATGTAAATATAAACAAATTGTGATAACAGGGCTACAGTGAGCACTGAATTGATTTGAGTTTTTTTGTTCCAGAATGAAAGAGGTTTTATATCGTTTTACTTGTTCAAGTTGATTGTAGTGGACTAGTGTGGATACCAGCTATGGTGGTGACAGTCTGGCAGAAATACTACGCATTTTATGACCCAACGTTCAATTACATGATGAACCCCAACTACCCTGTAAGTCCAGTCTGCTATCAACAACAGTAATGAAATAGAAAAAAATGATTCTGCGATTAGTATCACTCGATTTGAATACCCTACTCATAACATTTGTGCATGCCACTGCACTGACCTATTCCATAACTGTAAGGAAATTTTGATCCTTAACAGATTTTAACGACACGTTGCACTGTGAATTATGTATTTCCGCAAAACGAGGCTGTGGCGATACCTTTGTCCAGGGGTTGAATACTTATATTATGTTTATTGATAAGCTGTAGCAAAAACATTCGTATTAAAGCGAGTGTTTTTACTCAAAAACTACGACGCAATATTAATATCATGTATATAGTGTGTTATCGAAGTTCTACATCTACTTAATGACGTTTTGGTATCTTTCACATTAACTTTTTTTATGTTACGATGCGATCGGACGGTCAGAACGCTCAACTGATGGTAAGTGATACACCTGACCATGACAGAGCGGCATGAAGGAGATCAACACTGATAAACATTAATATTTTGTATTATTCTCCATCAACACTGTAGTGCGCCCGTTACCTGAGACAACAGATGTTAGGTCTCTTGTACCCGGTAATTTCACTAGCTTCAGTGCCCTCGTCCAGAAACACAAAAGTGCATAGCACTCATATTTGACGGGACTATATCTGGCACTGCGGTGGTACCTACCTAGGCGACTCAGTATCGAGTCACCCACCTAGTAAAACTTATACTTAAATAAGCAAGTCTCATTAAAGTCAAGTGTGGTTAACATTTCATATGCTTATATATATTATATATTTTCAGATCGTCAAAATTATGTTCTTCAGCGCAATCACGTTGTACTTCCTATACTTACTTATATTGATCGTCCAAGCGTATAGTGACCTAAGAAATATGCCTTTCTTTGGTAAGTTGAACGCTTTGCATGTTTCTAGACCGAACTTTTTTTTGGTTACAATTTATGTATAAGAGTTTGGTAAACTAAATCGATTTTTTCCTTCCACACTATTTATCTTAGTCTACAATATTTTGAAGGACACAAATTCAGACTAGTTACTTCCTTGATTTATTTTCAAATTTTTAGACAAGCTTAGGTGGAAGCCATAATTTCCCAATACATACAATGTTATTCCGATGTCTGTGGTGAAAGCGTTCTATGTTTATCTGTCGATACTGAATCTCAAACTAATACATATTTTCCTAACGAGGACAAGAAAATATTTTTAAGTGTTATGTTGGATATTCAAATACTCAATCACAGCCTATAGAGTATAGACTATGACGCTTATAAATCTTAGAACTGTATAGGTATGTATTAGGTACTTCGCTTATGATAACGCTAGTACTGAATGATAAATAGTATTCCATGTTTAGATACAAAGAATCCTTAATTACTGTCCCCATAGCTAGTCCGTTAAGATCGTTAAATCGTTAGATACCATATCTACGCATTTAGTCACTTTTCCAACTCTAAGTCTAGGTACCAAATGGTTTTATTCAATCGAAACCAACTTATAATTACAAGTATAACTATAGTCGTACATTCTAATCTATAAACCCATAATAATTCAAGCTTAAATTGAT
>PQWD01001281.1:184948-204666 GCA_019425675.1 Leucinodes orbonalis
ACACATCATAGCTTTGGAAGATTGGGCCGTAGCCCAACACGCGGGCCCAATGCGAATTGGTGTTAACGACTACTATCCAAAGATTGTAGCCGGGTCCGACGGCTTAACGTGCCTTCCGTAGTGCGTGAGCATCATTATTTTCCGACAGTTAGGTTATTCAGCCTGCGTTTGTACTTACCTACGTAGGGTTCGATCCCTCGAGTCACGCAGCGATCTTAGCCGAACGGTGTGCCCGCTAGACCACGAAGGCAGGAATCGTAATATCTGTTTATGTTAAAATGTACAAGTCAAGACGCTCGCCTGATGGGAAGTGATACGCCTAACCATGACAGAGCGGCATTGATAGACAGTCATTATTTCTCCTTAATGCCGCACTGCGTCCGACACCAGAGACAACAGATATTAGGTCTCTTATACCCGGTAATTTCACTTGCTACAGTGCCCTCATCCCGAAACCCAAAAGTGCATAACACTCCTGTTTCACGGGTCGATATCTGGTACAGCGGTGGTGCCTACCAAAACGACTCAGTATCGAGTCTACCACCTAGTAAAAGTAATGAAATAACCGTTCTAGGTCCGTCCCCGACGATGACGACGTCGATTGCAGCGTCAACACTCCTCACGAACATCAGCTCCATATACCAGGGTCCTTACCACCTGCGCAGCCCGCCGCTGGGCACGCGGGTCCAACAACTCTGGCTGCTGGCTGAGATAGTGACGAATAATGACGATGGTACGTTATTGATGGCTTTATTTACCCTGGAAACTGTGACGGATCTAAGCTGCCGCGTGTCAAGCCAAAGTTCAATTAACAGGACTGGGCCCCGATTCCGTAAATTTAAAATGTGCTAATGGAATCGTCATTGATTCTCATTTGTAGAATTTTGCACTCATTCGTTCCAGTTTATGTTAGTTTCATTGGCAACTTGGTTTAATATGATTAGTGGTATATTTAAATTAGACAATTCATTCTACTATGTAAAAACGATTTCGAGAGGAATACAAAAATGTATAGTTGGATTGTTAAGTTTCCTTATGTCAAAAAACTTAATGGAAATAAGTCTCTAGCGAGCAGCACCGCATGTATTATTATGGTGCGTTCTCACTGCGTGTGATTTCACGCGCCCGTTCACGCGCAGTGCAGCTCGGCGCGGCGCGACGTGTTATAGAACACGCAGTGAGAACGCAGCCTTACACGAACCATTACTCCAGAAGTTTATTTTCTATTATGTCTGGAGTCCCGGCAGTTAAAACGTTAAGTAACGTTATAATGTAATCATTTAATTGGATCCTAATAAATATTATAATACAGGCACATGCCTGTATTATAATATTTATTAGCCCTTAGCCCTGTTGTATACATATACAACAGGGCTGTGACTTGGTCATGCTATCAAAATTTTGCCTACTGCTGTGAGTCACGCGCATAAGCGATAGGGCTGTGTGCTTACATCATCATTAACAGCCTTTTAGGTTCCACTGTAGTTTAGCTTAGGACTATTCAGTATTTTGTTACGTTACAGAAACGTCGTGATAAATAAAAAAGTTTTATGAAAACTATATTCAAGCGTTCAAGTAAGTTTTTATTTCGCTAAAACTAAGTAATAATTGCAAAGATAGATTAAATTATTGTTTAGTTTGCTAGTTAGTTTTTTAATGCCTACTGAGAAAATAATTTAACCAACTTTTGTTTTTCTTGCAGAAGAAATATTCGATAAAAGTTTCCAGATTAGTATCTCCATAGATGGAGTCCTAAGTGACCATACAACTGTCAATTTAGTACCAGAGAGCGAAGCTACAAATAGGTATGTGTTCCACATATTTTCCTAGATACCTTTCTTTAACTCACATCACTGCGAAATTGGCCTCGTTGCTGAATGGCAAGATGCACCATATACACATATTAAACTATATAGTCCACCACATCGATTTCGACGATGACGACCCTTGCTTAATTATTTATTTTTCCGATTATGAGCTCTGGTAATCTGGTGAAGGGTCTATAACACTCTGTCACATGAGTAATAACACAGCTGGCCCTTGCTTTTGTATGTGTACACACAGGACGGCTTTGGGTCTTCTTTTCGTATTTGGCATTTAACACCAAGCATTTTGAGGCGATTTTCCTCGAATTTCTTAACCAATTGACCGCCAATGACGCTTTAAAGCGCCAGACACAATTGATTTTGTATTGTCTGGATTCCCGGCGTTCAAAGGTTTAATAATAGAACATACGACTGCAGTAAGGGTATCAATAATTCTATGTTTTCTAGGACACAGCACTTAAAGTGTAAGAAGCAGATATGCGACGAAGTGATGGCGCTGCACCTTGGCGCTTTAGAGTACACGCATTACGTACTCAACATTCATTTCTACGGGCTCAAAGAGTTCCACAAGCGCTATTATATACAGGAAATCATATTTTACGTTAGTATACCAGCACTGAATTATACATTCATGTTATTCTTAATTTATAAAGAAAAACAATTTTAGCATTAATAGTCGTCGCATCTCAGTATTAGTATTTAGTTTTTTTAAGGTTGTAGTAATCCACCACCATGTATCATCATTGTTTGCTCCTTTGTTTGCTATAGCATTAAAAAAGGTCTGAGATATAAAAAAACCGTTCGTAAATTCCTAAATAAATGATAAATTCCCTAAAACATAAATAAGATTCCTACATTTGGCACAATTTTCAAATATCTTAACTTAGCTACTAAATGCATACATACCAACTATGCTCTTAGATGCAATCAACTAAGAACCGACTAGTTCTTATTCACTATTTCTGCCGTCCACTAGATAAAACGCCATTAACTGACGAGCACAATTTTTTATTTCGCTACTAATTAGGTAATTTAAATTATTAACGATTATACACACTATTAGAAAAGTTGTTTTCCATTAAACAGGGGTTTTCAGTTTCATATCGGAAAATTGTGCTCGTCAGTTAACGGTTTTTTTAGCTAGTTGACGGCAGATTTCCCGACCTGACTCATTGTACTACACTTTCTAGTACTTTGATGTATGTATACTTAAGTTAATTATACATATTCCGATATTGTTTTCAAACGTTACTTTTATTTTCAGTTTAAAACGTATAACCCAGCCTTCACACAAATGGAAACGTGGTTCAGATTTATTTTTCTACTCACAACATTTACTATAGCCGTAAGTATCTACAAGGTATGCGTCCCACATTATATACTAGATAGCCCGAATCTCATACAGCCACCACCAGCGACCAGTGTTTTTACTTCATTGAACCGGAAGGCGTCCTATCGGTCGAAGCCGCCAATGTTGTTTGAATACAATGTTTAAAATTATATTATAGGGTTGTGAACATCTGATTACGCGAAAATTTAGCGAATTAAAAAAAAAGGGTTATTTAAAAGGGCGCTCTGACGCATATGCGGCTTCAACCGTTTTATAACGGATAGCCTACGCCGAGCCGCGCCGCGCCCGCGAGTGCGGGCGCGGCGTGGCGCATGATGTCACACGCATAGAGGACCCAGCATTACGCAACGCTTGTCAAAACGCGATCTTCACTCCAAAATCGTCTGCTACAACGGCAATCTGACCAATTCCGACCTCACAGCGCGTCATCTTCCTGTGCTAGTACCTGCACAGGAAGATGACGCGCTGTGAGGGAAGTGATTCAATTGGATAACAGCCTTGTGCGCGCTTCTAAAATAAGTATTACTTGTTATAGACATATATTATTTTATTTATCATCATCAGCCTATAACGTCCCACTACAGGTCACAGGCCTTTGCACACAGCATGGCTATCGGGAGTTTGGGACGCGGGTACAATGCACATTTGTGGGTGTAAACTACTTACTTTCATTATTAGACAGTAGCCGCCAAAACCACAGAGAGACTCCAGATAAAATTATTATGTGACGACGTCCATTGCGATGGTTCTTTTTTAAAACACGATATTTATTCAATGAACTGTTTTCAGTGTTGGTTTGCGCATACTCTAAGAAAATATTCAACTCAAGACTGGGCCATCGAGCAGAAGTGGCTGTCGATTTTGTTACCGTTGCTTTTGTTGTACAACGGTAAGTTATTTCGCGTTATCTTTAATAAATTTAAAATACCCGTTGCATGATATAACCACTGTCCACCGTTTTGTTTTATTCGCCTCCTCTTGCATACGTTCAAGGATACCAAATGGTTTATAATTCACTATAATTTCTCATCAGCATTTGGATAAACACAATTTTTAGTAAATAATACTTGATCACTTGAATGAGAGTTCACTTTATCTCGAATTATGTGTAGGCTTAGTATTAGATATTTCTTTTCTTGAGTAACATGTTTCTTGAAAACAAACAAATAAATACGTACACATTTCGTTGCGTATCAGCTTTGCTAAATTGTTATAATAATAAATTCACCACCAACAGATCCGATATTTCCATTGCGTCTGGTATCCGGGAGTTGCTTCGCCCCATTCATGGACACGGCATTCCAGACGGTGTTCCTTGCGTGCGTGATGCTGTCGTGGTTGGCACAGTACCATGGCCTTAGACAGGTGAGCTTTGTGTTGAAGGGGGCACCATTGCCGGCCAGGGAGGCACACTAGCCAAAGAGCATAGAAATACGTTGCGAGCCCTTTAAATGGAAGTACGCTCATTTTTTAAAGGACGCCAGGTCCGGAAGAAATATCTCTGTTGGCAACTGATTACACAATTTTCTCTTCCATAGGTATGCTTCTGAAAAGACAAATTTAAACTAAGAATAAAACAATTGTAGGGATTGAGTCGCGTTTTTATTAAAATAATTTACAAAAAATAATAATTTTCTTCCTGAAGTTTCGGTAACTTAGCTGCCGTCATATAACTAGTCAAGGTATTAGTTCAATTTGAAAACTTAAAACAATAGCTACTATGAACAGTATGGACATAGGATAGGAACCTAGGGTTACCAGATGAAATAATCGAAATATCAGAGAAAAAAGGCTTGATTTCCATGGAAAATTCCTTATGAAATGACATTTTACATATACAGTACGAGAATAATCTCCCAAAATGTAACCTCTGTTCATTGAAAATCCTGTGATATAAGTAACGAGGATTTCAAAATCCGGCCGCGATTCAGAAAATTCTGAAATTCTGGACCTCATTCGTCCGGTGATATTTGACAACCTGTTTGTTGTAGGTAATTCAACTGTCGAGGGATTAAAATTGGAAATAAGAAAACGCATTAAGAGAACAATAGCAGTTAGTGTCTACATAAAAATCATACGAACAAAGAACGTCGGATCAGCAATCACATCACACAGAGCGTGGGACGCCCTCTTAGCTTAGCTGATAATAAGATTCTGCGATGTAAACACTTGCATGTCGTATATTATTATATACGAAATGCAAGTCCGTATACATACGGCATATGAAGTACCTACGGTTTTTAATTCCTGGGAGTAAAATGGGAAGATACCGACACTAGTACTTATTACATATCGAGGAACGATTACATTAATTCATAAGTAGGCATACTAATGAATTAATGTAATCGTATGTCGCAGACCCTATGGCCGTTGGAGCAGACGAGTAGACCGCGTCTTGGCAAGCGTAGCGTAGGACGCCCTCCGGCCCGATGGACCGACGACTTGTGAAAGGGCGCTGGTGGAGGCTGGATGAGAAAAGCGGAGGAGCGGGATATTTGGCGCAAACTGGCGGAGACCTATGTCCAGCAGTGGACTGCGATGGGTTGAATAGGATACTCGTACCTATACAATAAATAATACAAAATTTACTAACTTAAGATAAACAAATTATGTACCTATAATAGAGTACGTAGGTAATAAAAGCGGCTATATTATAAATCCTTACTTGTAAGGTACTGTTGTATCATTAAATGCATCAATATGAAATAAACCCTAAAGTATGTGGCTCGAAGGACCAGCTTCCATGAATATATTAAACCCACGTTTAGTCTATTATAATAATTTGATGTAAATATAAACAAATTGTGATAACAGGGCTACAGTGAGCACTGAATTGATTTGAGTTTTATTTTGTTCCAGAATGAAAGAGGTTTTATATCGTTTTACTTGTTCAAGTTGATTGTAGTGGGACTAGTGTGGATACCAGCTATGGTGGTGACAGTCTGGCAGAAATACTACGCATTTTATGACCCAACGTTCAATTACATGATGAACCCCAACTACCCTGTAAGTCCAGTCTGCTATCAACAACAGTAATGAAATAGATAAAAAAATGATTCTGCGATTAGTATCACTCGATTTGAATACCCTACTCATAACATTTGTGCATGCCACTGCACTGACCTATTCCATAACTGTAAGGAAATTTTGATCCTTAACAGATTTTAACGACACGTTGCGCTGTGAATTATGTATTTCCGCAAAACGAGGCTGTGGCGATACCTTTGTCCAGGGGGTTGAATACTTATATTATGTTTATTGATAAGCTGTAGCAAAAACATTCGTATTAAAGCGAGTGTTTTTACTCAAAAACTACGACGCAATATTAATATCATGTATATAGTGTGTTATCGAAGTTCTACATCTACTTAATGACGTTTTGGTATCTTTCACATTAACTTTTTTTATGTTACTATGCGATCGGGACGGTCAGAACGCTCAACTGATGGTAAGTGATACACCTGACCATGACAGAGCGGCATGAAGGAGATCAACACTGATAAACATTAATATTTTGTTATTATTCTCCATCAACACTGTAGTGCGCCCGTTACCTGAGACAACAGATGTTAGGTCTCTTGTACCCGGTAATTTCAATAGCTTCAGTGCCCTCGTCCAGAAACACAAAAGTGCATAGCACTCATATTTGACGGGACTATATCTGGCACTGCGGTGGTACCTACCTACCTAGGCGACTCAGTATCGAGTCACCCACCTAGTAAAACTTATACTTAAATAAGCAAGTCTCATTAAAGTCAAGTGTGGTTAACATTTCATATGCTTATATATATTATATATTTTCAGATCGTCAAAATTATGTTCTTCAGCGCAATCACGTTGTACTTCCTATACTTACTTATATTGATCGTCCAAGCGTATAGTGACCTAAGAAATATGCCTTTCTTTGGTAAGTTGAACGCTTTGCATGTTTCTAGACCGAACTTTTTTTGGTTACAATTTATGTATAAGAGTTTGGTAAACTAAATCGATTTTTTCCTTCCACACTATTTATCTTAGTCTACAATATTTTGAAGGACACAAATTCAGACTAGTTACTTCCTTGATTTATTTTCAAATTTTTAGACAAGCTTTAGGTGGAAGCCATAAATTTCCCAATACATACAATGTTATTCCGATGTCTGTGGTGAAAGCGGTTCTATGTTTATCTGTCGATACTGAATCTCAAACTAATACATATTTTCCTAACGAGGACAAGAAAATATTTTTAAGTGTTATGTTGGATATTCAAATACTTCAATCACAGCCTATAGAGTATAGACTATGACGCTTATAAATCTTAGAACTGTAGATAGGTATGTATTAGGTACTTCGCTTATGATAACGCTAGTACTGAATGATAAATAGTATTCCATGTTTAGATACAAAGAATCCTTAATTACTGTCCCCATTAGCTAGTCCGTTAAGATCGTTAAATCGTTAGATACCATATCTACGCATTTAGTCACTTTTCCAACTCTAAGTCTAGGTACCAAATGGTTTTATTCAATCGAAACCAACTTATAATTACAAGTATTAACTATAGTGTCATGTCTAATCTATAAACCCATAATAATTCAAGCTTAAATTGATAAATATGCCGTTATTTAAAATTCTATGCATTTATGTTGCATAGATTAAACGGCAGGCTTCATACCATAGATACTCACGGGGCTCAGGGAACTGCTTATAGAATAATAACTAAAGCTATATTATTCTACGGAACTGCCGGTCCACAGGCCTAGGAAACTATTTCGTTAGTCTTAGTATCAATCTTATTGAACTAAGTAGTTACCTATATTTTCTTTTAAGTCGAAACTTTATTGTATTGATTAAGAATGTCGCTGCACTATCAAGTGGAAACAGACAACATTTTGAGACTTTCAAGGAATAAAACCCATCAATTAATTTCTTGATTCTAGCAGCATTAGTATAGGGCGTATAAATGCATTGGCAGATACGTCCTCGGCCTACTTTCATTACACTCATGGTTTAGCGAAACTATTCACAATTCCGTCGCGAGTTATCTGGTTTGAGATTTTGACTGCTTTTCTTTTCTATTAAGACACCTGGAAGTCTAAAGATTCTACGAATGAAAGTGCCATCCAGTATAGGGTTTAGAAACTTTGACCTCTATCGGCCACAGTAACGGGTTATCGCACCGAATGACGTGACTTCGAAAAATGAATTTCAGGCTGTCTGGACTAATCTTCAAATAAGGTTGATTTTTTTGTTGGTCGATGGAGCATTTTATATGACGGCCACTCACCCTTATTTCAGAATTTATGACGCTACAGAACCTTATATAATCGATCGAGAACGTGTCCAGACAGCTTGAAATTGCACGTTGAACTTTGAGCTACATACAACGAATTGTAACTTCAGAACATTGAGATGCCTTATTTACCATAGTAGATATGGACGATTCGACGAACCCCTCTAGCTTGTCATATTTACACATTTATGTACAAAAGTCAACAGGTGTTTGTCGAAGACAATTTACCAAACAAAATATGTCTACCTCTTATGTTGATGACTGCCCCTTAATATTAAAAAACGTTTCCCATTTATCGAAAACAATACAGCTGAATCATTAGGTAAAACAGTTGTCGTTAGTCAGCAACAGTTACGCAATTTGACACCGAATAGATAGAAAATAAACTCCCACATCCTACACTTTTCGCCTTCAATATTTTTAGATATTCATCATCTTCTTGAATGTCACAACTGAAATGATTTACTTCACTTTAGTAAAATAATTTTGATTATCTACAGAAACCTATAAATTTATGTAGTAAGATATTTAAATTTCATCATCATCATAACAGCCATATGATGTCCACTGATAAACATAGGCCTCTCCCAATAACTTCCACTCTAAAAGGTCGGAAGCAATCTGCAATCCAACGGCCACCCGCAACCTTCCTTATAGATAGGCTCCGAGTAGATAGGTCATCTGTCCATCTTGTGGGCAGCCGTCCTACGCTGCGCTTGCTGGTACGTGGTCTCCATTCAAGGACCTTTCGGCTCCAGCGGTCCATCGGTTCTTCGGACTATGTGCCCTGCTCATTGCTACTTCAGCTTGGCGAAATATAATATTTTAATTTAATACGAATAATAATACCTACGCATTATTTAAGAGAACTCATCAAATTCATCTCATGATTAAGGCAGGTAATTAACTAATTACCTACCTACTAGTTTTTAACAGCATTTGACTTTGTACCAAGCTAGCTACCTATTTTAAACGTAGGAAACGTAAGTTGCCTACCTAGTCGTCTGCAGTAGACTCGTAACCACACAAGATTATTGCGATGTGCCTAAATTGTATCTGTTTAAGAAACCATAGGATAAAACACAATGCTATCGTTGATCGGTCTATACTACTTGCAAAGCCCTCAGTGTGTTACATAATTCAAGCATTTTTACTCTGCCCGAGGTGCAGTGATCCAAAATACAATATAAAAAAAAACCGAAGCAATTGCGGGAAATTTGAACCGACGAAGCGATTCTTCCTTACCCTGCACTCTGCCGTCCGCTATGAATGCAAACTATATGGAGATACTGCTATGAACAAGAGGTGCGTCTCTAACGCACACTGATTTAAAAAAATATTGCGATGCCCTGTTACTGTGTTCACTCGGGTCGCTTCTATGCAGGAGGTAGTGATGCTCAGAATGCTTGTTCGGGTTTTCGATCTTTCATGCTATGGAGCTAATTTTACTACGCTAATTAGTAGTTTTATTCAAAAACTTATGTTAAAAACACTCTTACATAAATAGAAAAAATAGGTTTAGAAAAAGATTTCTACAAAAACAAAGACTGTATAATAACAATCGGATTAAGGATCACGGGGAATACAGTAACGAACTTGGATAACGTAAACCGCGATATAACCGTGTGGACTTTGGATTTACAGAATGAATAGCAATAAAGGTATTAGGTGTTAGTTTTAGAAGTAGCAGATATTGAGATGTACCCTCTTCTTAGGCCCTTTATCCTTCCAGAAATCCAGATTAAAACCTTACAATTGACTATATAATAAACATTAGTATTTGTAAGTCTTGAAATTGAGTTAATTTTAGACAGAAATAATAATTGCTTTTTAGACTTTGTCATCATCAATACAGCAGCAGAATTTTCAAAGTATCCGTATTAATTGTACAATTGCGGTTGGATAATGGCAAGAGCCTCGTTTGTCGTCATGTAAACTGCATTACGAGGAAGAATTGGTCCCCTTAACCTAGAATCCTTACATTTCAGTTATTATATTAACTGATTGTTTTTCAGACATTCGGCTCCGCTGCCTGTCAATAGTGGTGGGCACTGTTACGCTGCTCACTGCCATTTTGGCGGCACAAGGCTGGGGTCCCGCGGCGCTGCAGGACCACTGGGCGTCGCAACCGCGAGTCCACTACGACACATCAGCGCCTTTCATGGCCCTCTACGGCCTGTTCAACTTCAACTTGTACATACTTGCATATTTGTTCTCGCCGGGCAGCGGTTCTTTACATGGTACGATTCTTTAGTTTAATAAACGGCGACACTTTGAACCTTAGATGTAATCAAATAAGCCTGTTCATGGTACGCTTGCGAATATGCACTGGGACTTGGTTGGTCAAATCCACTCGACTATCGAGAAGGTTCATTCAGAATAATAATGGTAATGGAATGAAAGTATTACAGCAATTCGACGTCGGAAATGGATCTACAAAGGAAGTACTAAATGTTAATTATTTACAAGCAAATATTACCTTCTTCATTATCTTCTTATGTATTAAACTTAAGATATCAATGACTCTCATTTAATGTTGTTATGATAGAAGTACTGTATAGTGACCGCAGATAGTTGGTTGATTTAGCTCACATAAATGTATACAGCGATAGATACGAAGACCTCCTATTTCCTTTTTATAGTGATGTGCACTCCATATGATATAAATAAGTAGTACATACCCTTTATTTCATGACGATATACATCGCATATGAAAAGACCGCACTTTATTCGCCAATCGTCCCCGAAACCTAAGCTATCCATTGTCCTAAATTTGCACGAAAAAATATTATATCGCAATCATTTTTTTTTGGGATTATTCCTCACTATGCATACCTTACTCATAACGCCTGTGCACGTTATTGAGTTTACCAGAACCAAATTCAAATATGATTAATTGCTTTATGTTAGAGTTTTAGTGCTCTTTTAAATTTAGAGGTAATGAAGTCAAATTTTATTTTCCAGAAACGACCATAACAAAAGACAATCCCGCTTTCTCCATGATCAACGACTCTGATGAAGATGTAATTTATGGCTCGGATGAGGAGAGCCGACGACCACTCAATTCGCACCATAGATTAAGCAACGAGGACATTTGACTTCATAAATAAGTTGATATTTTACAGGAATTTGTTTTCCTAATAAATCATGAAAATCTTCAAGGTTTTGTTTTCTTTATTTTCATATAACAAATAATTTGGTAAAGCCAGTAAAATTTATTTATTTATCTTATTAAAACTGAGTTAGTATAGTTAACTTTAAGTACGTAATAGAAAACCAACAAAAGATTAATTTTAAATATTAAGTCAAAACAAAATTCTGTAAATACAGTGATGGTGGTCAATAGGACGCCGACAATAAACATTATTGTGTATATCTATTTTAACCCTAGTACGCTTTAAGGCAGATTACATTTTGAACGTGGTAGGCTTTGGGGCAGCACAGACGACAGACTATACGTGACGTACTTTTTAGTCTCTGAAAATAGAACCTTTGAAATTATATGCATAGACCAATGATGTAAAAGTGTAGATTCGTGATATGCCCATAAAACAACTGAAAGTGTTCCGAATGCAGCGACACCACACATACACATTTTGAATTTCGAACACATTTACCCAAACAAAGAGCCTACAACTGTATTCTCCTTATTGTATGTATTCAGACGGCGCACATTTTAATCTGCAATCTGCTTTCATAAAAGAATGATCGAAGATGTGCGTCGTGTTCGATGAATCTTTTAAAATTCGCGACCAACTTTTTGCGCGCCATTCTGACTTTTTACGCGCTATTCTGACTTTTTGCGTAGCAGAGTGTGCCGTCTGCGCAGCACCTTATATTATCATTATCACCGTATGTATCATGCGCTTCGGAGTTACAGACAGAATCTTTGAGATAAAATTTGAAGTGGGTTAGCGCATTTTATTGTTATCGGAATTAAGGAAAGCAAAAAAAAATCACTTACAAGATAAACAAAAATAATTCAAATATATACATATTTAC
Source organism: Leucinodes orbonalis (assembly GCA_019425675.1). Classification (NCBI taxonomy): domain Eukaryota; kingdom Metazoa; phylum Arthropoda; class Insecta; order Lepidoptera; family Crambidae; genus Leucinodes; species Leucinodes orbonalis. Next base: position 197,400 of record PQWD01001281.1, read on the forward strand.
AAAAAGCCTAGAAACGTAAATAAATACAAAAAGATATTTGATTCATAGGGAATAACTCCCTATAAATAAAATATCTGATTGAGGTCGCCATCATGTGGAAAGGTGCCCAAGAGGCTGGTCACGTTGCCACGCTGAATTGCGAGGCTAATTCTCTATCCGAGATAAAGACCAGCCTTCGTATCGTGAGATGACTGCCAAACGCTTAGCCAAATCACGATTAAGTTTATGGGCACTTGGTCCCCATGAGCCTAATGTTTCGACCCGAAACGGTTCAAATAAGTATCTCCAATACTTTCATATTTGCGCCGCTTAAGGGCCTCTGCCGAAGCAGCAGCAGAACCCGCTTCCACGGAGCTTAGATGAAGATGGGAAGGCGCTAGAGTGTCTACACAAGTAGCATCCCAAACCAAAGGCCGTCCCATCTTCCAAGGCACGAGTGTCATCCCGTCGGGTCGCTTTCCATCGCTTCGTACGAGCCCATTTGGTTCCAAAACCGCTGGTATACGAGCGCTGACAAGGGCCCGACGTATGACATCGTAAGTGGGTTTGGTTATTAAATTTGACTAAGCAGTTATGACAAGGTTGATATTTTTGCAATAATTAACTAAGGTTAAAGACATCTGAAAATAAAATATTGATATATCCATACGAGTTTTTTATATTGTTCCTTAAGTGCCTTCAATGAGAAATTGTTACAATTTCGCTAAACTATTAAAGAATAATATACATATAATATAAAGGAATGGAAGAAATATATATTTATAAATTTATATTCGAAGCGCAAGACAAAAATAAAATAGAAACTGAAAAGTAATTTATTTCTAAAAACAAGGGAAACAAAACGCTAATGAGGTTTTAGTGGAAATGTTGACAAATTTTAATCAATTCTCATACAATCATTTCGTTAATATTATTAAAATTATAGAACCACAGCTCCCCCGGTAAGGGAGTAAAAAAATTGTCTACGTCTTTTTTGACATTTATGTAAGTATCTTTTAAAAAAATATTATTTATGAAAAGATACTGAAAAAACAATACGTTACGTTGAACATAGGATGTGCTATCAGTGTTGCCACCTTAGCCCTTTTAGAGCTATATAGGTGAAGCTAAGCTAAGAAGCTAAGTATAGGTGAACTCATTTTTTAACGATTTAGCCCGAAAAGGGCAATATGGCTCTTTTTCTGTCTTGAAAATATTAATTTTTTGACATGCTAACAAGTATTTATTTTGCTATTTCATTTCATATTTTCAGACGCTCTAAAACGATTTAATGGCATGATTATTACAGTATTTTTAGAACAGAAAATCTTTCGAAGCTTAATCTAGCCCTTTTTAACTTAAAAAGAAGCTCCATTTCTAAAACTAAGGCGGCAAACTGGCAACACTGTGTGTGTACGAAAGGAAGACACTGTATGTCGAAAATTTAAACTCAAAATTAAATCTAGGTCCCTGTCAAAAATAACATACAATTAAGCTACTTAAAACTAAGTGTACATGCTGAAATGGCTAAATAATACAAAATATCACAGCAGACCGAGTATCAGGTTATAAAATAGTCAGCCATTTTGTTATACTTGGGCGCCATTTTGTCATGTAGATTACGCGGCGAACCTGTGATCGTGTAATTAGTATCACTAATGAAAGCGGAAATGTGAAATAGTACATGTTTAACTTTGTTAAGTAACATATTTAATTGTAATGTCACATTTTCCCTTACATAAATAAGTTAAATATAAATAAAAAGATGAGGCTAAAACTTCTAGCAGAAAAAACGCGGTGGCTAGAGACAAAAAGGCTTGGTCCCAAACTAGGCTGTTTAAAAGAATATATACAAAAAAATATATGTATTTTCTGCTAGAATTTTCCAATTCCAGCTTCATAATAAAATGTAGTTTTATCCCAAAACACTACATTGAAGAAGCAAGCAATGGATAATTAAGATAGTAGCCAGGCAGCTTAACAAATTTGAATATTAGTTATTAGATTTTTTTCATAGTAATAAGCAGCATTCTGCCTTACCAGTCTTGATTTCTGTAATTGTGGCTAATGAATGAAAAATATGAAATAAATAAATGCATGCTATTTAAGACTCAATTGTTTATAAAACATCTAAATTTTTAAATAAGATTTTGCTGTCAAAAATTGTTGAAAATGTGGAATTTAGAGAATTTATGTTTTCATATTTTCAAATAACAAGTGCACAGTATTATTTACATGCATATACAAAGCCTTTTCAAAAATAAAACCTTGATTAACATTCTCACAATGATCAAACAATAATAATTAGAATATAAATATTCAGCACAACATACAAAGAATATCACCTGTGATCAAGCAACATCTTAAAGTGTACGAAATGAAAGATTATACTGAACATTAAAATATTTTTAATCAGTAAGGAATAATAAATAAATCAGTTAACCTATTTGGGTAAATTTAAATTATTCTAGAGATATAGTCTGTAAGTTGTTGAGAGTGTGTGCGATTAGTATTATGGGGTGGGGCTGTAGGATGGCGGCGGGCAGTGGCCTCTGGCGCGCGCCGCAGGGCTCCGCTGGCAGCAACAGCGGAGTCGCCGCCGTCCGCCGTAGTACCGCACCCCCTCGCATCACACACGCAATCCCCGCTCGAGGGTCACAGTTCTCATTCACAACTGGGCTCTCATCATCCGAGCACAAATCAATCACTTCACAATCAGCGTCTATACGCTTCAACGGATCCGAACTCCTCGTCTCAGTGTATGTAGGCTGTTCACAATCAAACCCATCCACGAATATGATATCCTTGTCTTTCTCCTCTGCACGTAGCCTCTCCGCTTCCTTTTTCAGATTGTCTATACAAATCTCTATGTTTTCCATCGTCATTCGTTTTACTTTCACTGACATTGGTCTACATTTAAGCAACAGTAGTTGCCCTTTTAAATCCAGAATTCTTTTATTCCTCTGATTTGGAAAGATGTGCTTTCTTTGCCAGTAGTCAATTGGCCGCCTGTAGCGTACTGGAAACTGGTGATTTTTTGTTTTGCTAGCTAAAGTTTTACTTATAGATAGGGGAGTGCAACAGTATCTCTCAATTCTTTCCCTAGAATAACTTGTGTCTCGCTGTACATTTGATTTAGCATTACGCATATAGGCTAGAGAGGAAAATGGATATGGAGGTCCTCGGTCAACATTTGCAGCAGTTCTGATATTCCGTGACCGAGCTTCATTGTCTTTTCCTTTTGCGTTGGCATCACCACCTTTATCGTTAACAGACTGGAGTTTTAAAGCAGAAAGAAACTCAAGTAAACCACCATTGCAACTTGTGGACTGCAGCTCCTCATTACTACACAACCTTTCATGTGCTCTTAACACATCTAAATTGTCAAAGTGACTGTCACAACTATCGCACAAATAAATATCAGCAGGCTTCACCCTAGGTTCTTCAATCTCTGGTAGTTCACCTCGGTCATAAAAGATGTTCTCATTCCTGAACGTGACGAGGAGTCGCCCACTAGGCCGATAATATAGAGATGTTGTATGGTCACGGTTATCGACGTACCTCAGACGGTTTCGCGGGTATCGCGCCCAGCTGAGCAGAGAACACCAGCAAAAAAGTACTCTTGTGGAAGTCGTAGCATTTCTTGACGAGGTTCTTCAGCCGCCCCTCCCAATCCTTAGGGACCTCAAGTGGACGCACAAACGGGTGGGAAAAGGTCACGTCCAGCGGCCACCAAGGCGGCTGCCGGATGTCTTTGGCAGTGTCGTGACCCCCAGGAACATGTCACCATAAACGTTATAAACTTCTCCAGCTCATCGGCGGTGATCTTCGACAGTGCAGTCGGGTTACCGTTGGAGAAAAGAAGCGGCAGGTTGGCGATCATGATTCCCGCTGTTGCTTATGGTCATCGCAATCGGAAAGCCGTCAGCGCTTGCGATGTTGCTCCGCGCGTAGCTTTCATAACGGTTAATGTTCTGCAGACCATTGTAGCGATTGCGTTTTACAACACTTAATAAACATATGGGCAAACACTAACTTGATAACACTATTTAGAGCCGTTCAAAAGCTTTAATCACAATCAAAATTACAAATATGCGACGAGCAAGAACGTTCGTTGACTAAAAAAAGAAGATCCATAGATTCCACAGAGTACAAATTCGTTCAATCTTCTTTTGTTACGTACGTAGTAGGCATGTACCACAAAATGGTCATTTCTTGAAAAAACTGAGTGTCGCTAGTGTCGCCACCATTCTTTATTTTGTTTGCTTCCTTTATTGCGTTAATTTTAATATTGTTGAGGTCACTTGCTGCTAAAAAAACCATTAACAACTTACTTTCTCTGTTCCAAAATTATTCTTAGCGTTTTTTTTTTTTATCGCTCTATGTTTATTTCAGCATTTTTTGTATAAAAATGGCTATTGAGCACAACCTACTCTTTACTAGCTACTTTTACTAGTTACCTAGTACTTTTTTAATTGAATACGTGATTCCTTTTTTAATTGATTTAATCTAGCCCTTTTTTCACATGATTTCCGCATTTTTAGTACAGAACTTCTTTGAAAGCTCCATCTAGCCCTATCTACCCATTTTTAGCTTATAATAAGCCCCTTTACTTCTAAAAACTAAGGTGGCAACACTGAATTACCAACCAAACCAAAAAAAACGTCAATGTTTGGATCTGGTAAAAATATATAAAAATTTTTGCAATATCTTTCTTCAATTAGTTCAATTTGTAGTAAATAAAGTTTAATCATTTCCTGCTATATGTTTGCATTGTGCAATTATTTTCTTAGTGACTCAATGTAAATTAACTAACTCTTTTCAAAAAGATGTTATTGCTTTTTAAAAATATCAGTCTTGGATTTGATATGGTTAGACTATCAGTTTGTTGAATTAAATGTAAATGGCAATGGTTTAGTTTGTATTTTTATTTAATTCTATTCGACAGGAAAACAATATGAGTGATGATTCCTCGAGCTCACCATCACAGAGCAATTTTGAGATATTGGATTATGAGTAAGTATAATACAGTACTTTTATGCTTTGTTTATTCTGTGTATTTTGTGGTTTCCCTTTGTTCAAGGTTTGAACTTTAATATTAGTTTAAACAGGGTAATATCTAATGTTGTGATATTTTGAAAATAGTTGATAACAATTAGTAAACAAATACCATTAAGTAAAATGTACATAGAAAATACTTCAGATATGTTTGTGAACTGTTGTCATTTGATAAACAAAAGTAATATCCAACTTTGATAAATCCGAAATATCACATATGTATACTGAACATAAATCTCCTGCTTTTTATACAAAATATCTGAAGCCACTTCATAATTAAGCTTTTTAAATATCCTGTTTTAGCTCCTTTAAAATATGTAATATTTTATTTCAGTGTTTTTTTTCCATTACCTTTTAACTTAGGTTTTGAACCAATCAGTGTTTTTTACTAACAAATATTGATGTGATAGTAATGAATCTGAAAAAATAATTATTATCAACCATCTCATTTCAATTTGTTTGTATTCAGACACAACATAAAATCTTTTGTCTGCCTAATGTATCCAAGTGTCACTTTTTAAATTATTTGATTGATTAAATTATTAACCAAAGTTTTTAATAAGCAGAAATTTTAACATTACAGGCTGTTTTTGTTTATATTACTTTTGAATGCGACCATGCATATCGTTATATTTTTTTATATGACAAAATGAATAGGACGGTCAGGATGCCTACTGATAGTAAGTGATACACCTGACCATAACAGAGCGGCATTGAAGAAGACCAATAATTATCTCCATTGATGCCACACTGCACCCATAATGTGAGACAACAGATGTGATGTGTCTCTTGATATGGTAATTTCACTAGCTATAGAAAAGGCTTTTATGGACCAAGTCTGTTTTCATCCCTGGCGGTTGTATTTTTTCTGCTAGAATATTTCTGCCAGTTCCAATCTCATTTCATTGATAAATAAGCAAGTATTTATTTTCAGTTTCCAGCCATCAGAATGGACTCTCGAGTATCTCAAACAAGCAGCTCTCCAGCAGAAGCTGGCACGCCCTCGGAGCCTTGCATGGGCCATTTTGTTGCATGCACTGCCCAGAGCCCATGGTGATATTTTAAAAAGGTATGTAATACTGCCGACAAACTGCATGTGCAATTTGGCAGATTATTTCAATTGTAACTCGTGTTTAAGTTTTGAATAAATAAATAAAAATAGACAAAATTTATTATAATATCTGTGGTGAGACTTAAACAATTTAGATGACTTCAGAATATATTTATAAATCTACCTAATAGATTTCATAGATGAATATCCTTTAGGAATTTTAAACCTTTTCCAGTCAATGGTAGCAGGTAGATATGTTCCCACTATAATTCGAAACCAACAAATTAAAAAAAACCCTTATTTCCACCAAAGGGTTAAAAATCTATTAAAACCAGTGTGGAATACTGGGGTACTTAAAGGTTCAAAAAAGTGTGACTATTAACAAATGCTATACATACATTCACTTATTAATAGAGGTTTTATGTAAGATTATCATATAAACCTCCAAAACATAATAAAAGAAACAATTGAACATGAACAGTATAAAAAGATAAAACCTTGTGTTTGTCACATCAACTCAAAAATTCAGTTGGCTCAACAAAAGGTTATGCTAGAGAAAAACACAGATTTTTATGATTTATCCATATAGTAATAGTACTTTCTAAATTTGTCATAGAATGTTTTTTACAATAACTATCTCTTGTTAGTTACCTATAAGCATTTTTCTTTCACCCAAAATGCCTGGAAAAATGCTACCTTAGCAAAAGGCTCTTACATTATACTCGGTTTTTTATTGTTTCTTGTTAGTTGTATGCTTTTTTCTTATGTGCAATAAAGAATTTTTGACTTATCGTATCTAATCATGTTTTGCATTCTCTACATATATTTATCGGTGCTATACGCAGTCGCATGACTGCGTATAGCAAAAGTTGCCCCGGTGACGTGCCAACATGGGAAATATAAACCATTATTATTGAATTAATTGGGAGGCCCTTCCTCCCAATTAATTCAATAAATAAGTTCAATAATAATCAAGTTCCTTGGCTCCAACTGTGTATGTTAAGTTAATACCAGAACCAATCCCGTAATACAAGTGTTTTGACCATCATCTCATCACACGGAATTTCACTTTTGTTGCAGTATAAAAACACACAGAAATTTCTACAATGATTTACGAAGAAATTGTCGATGACCCGCGCCGTCATTGGCGATGATCCGCTGTCTCAAAATGATGAGGTA